>PVJO010002909.1:0-133124 GCA_004026905.1 Hystrix cristata | reverse complement strand
GAGTTTGAGGCCAGCCTGAACTGCTTAGTGAGACCCTGTCTCAAAAAAAAAAAAAAAAAAAGACCTGAAGATGTAGTTCAACGTGAAGGCCCTGGCTTCAATCCTGGTGTGTATATATACACACTAGCAATTGAGTATTTAAACTGAAAGAATATGAGAAACGCAGATGCTGGAAGGACTCTCTGAACTTTCCGTCCTCCCCTGAAGGAGGTCATAAGACCCCCAGTATGAGAGCTGCTCTTCTTACAGCAGGACGAAAGAAGATGGAAGGACACTGAGAGGAATATGAGCAAATGGGCTTTGCTGAACTTCCCCCACTTCACCACAGGGAGTTCACACCCTTTGTCCTGTCACATCCCCACTCTTCATCAAACCCAGTACAAAAACATTGAGGTGTTTGTGTGTTTTCAGGTTTTCATTACCTTACTGAAGGCTCTTATGTCATATAAACCTCAAATGCTTCTCTCTCCTTAATCTGTCCTTTGTCAGCCTTGTTTACAGAATAGCAATGAACCAGAGTAAGTAAGGAAAAAGAGGGTTTCTCCCCCTCTACAGAACATGTGCTTGATGGGCTGGGGGTTTAGTTCAGTGGTTAGAGAGCTTGCTTTGTAAGCACAAGGTCCTGAGTTTGATCCCCAGCACCAAAAAAAAAAAAAGAATGTGTGCTCGAAACATGTCTCGTACTGTGAGTAACTACTTTGAAGATAATGATACACAGTGGTGTAACTATTGTTCTCTCATTATTTGATTGTGAAATTGCATTTTTTTAAAATAAAAAAACATTTTTTACTGATAGTGGTGCAACATAAACATTTTTAGATCATGGCTCTGATCATTTAAAATACAATCACTGAGTTTGATCCCCAGCATCAAAATAATAAAAAATTAAAAATAAAAAAATACAATCAAAGGGGTTGGGTTATAGCGTTAGCATATGTGAAGCCCTGGGTTTGATCCCCAGCTTCGCACACACTTATACAAAATACAGTTAAAAATTTTTAAAGTGAATAACGATTTTTTCAAGAGTTGGTGCTGAATGAATAAGACAGAATTTTACAAGGTGAAGTATGTGAATCTAAGTAACACTGAACTGTAATAAATAGCCTTGCTGTCAAACATTCTTCTTTTCCTGGTCTGCTTACTTGAACAGACTACCTGTTCAAAGGAGGCTTTATTGATCTTTTCTAGCCAACTACTTTACATCCCCGAGTTAGGTAAAATTTCTCCCAAACTGTAGCATTTCCAGCCACAAACAATTTTTACATAACTCTTACGCCATTTCATAAATTATTTAAAAATTCATTTCGTCTTTTTTATTTTTGGGCTTCAATGCATATGTTTTAAACATATGCATTGAAACATACACATATGTTTTAAACATATGCATTGAAACATACGCATATCCTAATAATTGAAAGAACAAACAGTTACAGCTAGAGACGAGTTCAATCATCTGCCATATACTCATTATCCAAATTCAGCAGTTACTAAGATTTTTTTGTCACATTTGCTTTGACTACTCATTTCTTAAATTTTTAGGTCATCTTTTTTGTGGGGGGAAGGTCCTGGAGATTGAACCCAGAGCCTTCACATTGAGCTATATCCCAGTCCTTTAAAAACTAAAAAAAATTTAAAAAAAAATTTGAAACAGGATCTCTCTAAATTGCCCAGGCTGGGCTTGAACTTGCCATCCTCCTGCATCAGTTTCCCAGAGCACTGAGATTACATGTGCAGGCTGCCGTGTCCACTTAGGTCATCTTTTTGAGTTTTCAAAATATGGGGGTTTAAAAATATTTTCTATACAAGTAGAATTTTTATCATACTTTATTGTCTGTTTTTACTGAAGTTTCAAATATATAATCCATTAAAGTTTTACAAATCAAAACTATATAACAAATATACATTCTCTTGTTCTCGCCCCTCATTCCATCTACTCTGAGATCCCTATCTGCCCCCAGTAGACAATTTATTTCTTCTGTATCCCTGTCATTTTCTTGTTCCTTGCTCCCACAAAAGGCAGCATGTGTGGTGTACAGAATGCAGCTTCTTGTACTCAGGGTGTTCTGGAGCTCTTTCCATACAAATACACAGAGAAATTTCATGTCCATTTTATCAATGTGCCATTGTTTATGTTTATTCAGTCCTACAGGTAGACCCCCAGTTATTTCCACTCTGTTGCTATTATAAAAATATTCAATTTAGATACACATGACTTGCTGTCTATAAGATAATTTTATCTATAGGATAATATCCCAGAAAAGAAATTGCTATGTCATAGGATAAATTTTTAATTTTGAGAGACTCTGTCAAATTTTCCTCTCTAAACTTTGTGGCTCTTTTGTATTCCCACCAGTGATCTATGAAAGCAGCAGTTTACCCACAGCCTTGCCAACCACATATGTTGTCAAACTTTAGGATTTTTGCTAGTTTGATAGGTGAACATAAGTTTATCATAATTTTTAAGAATGCTAAATTTCCTGCCTATTCTTAATTTTTTTTTTCTTTTTCTGTAAACGAGGGAGCACTCATTGGAAACTTTACAGGTTAGGTACTTCGTTAACTTTTAATTTAGAAAATAATATAATTTATATTTGAGATAGGTATAAAGCAGTCTGAAACAAGCTCTTGTGTTAGTTATTTCTTTTACTATAATAAATGAAAATAGACTATGTGTATCTAATCAGTTCTCTGCAGAAATATATTTACTTTTCAGTTAAAAAGTAAAGCACTCAGTCCTAACAATGATATTTGTTACAGGCTGAATTTTATTTCCACAAAAAAAGTGGAATTCCTAACTCCAGGAAGTGTAAATGTGATCTTAATTAGATATAGGATCTTTGCAGATGATCAAATTAATATGAGATCATTAGGGTGGGTCCTAATCTAATATGTCTGTGTCACTGAAATGGGAAATTTGGACACGGGGATGGATGTGTGCAGACGGAAGATGATGTGATAACACAAGAAATAGCCATGTGTAAGCCAAGAACAAGTATGGCAAGCAAGGACAGATATGGAACGGGTTCTTCTTACAGTCCCAGGAGGGAATCAGTAATGTGCACCTTTTTGTTAGACATCAGCCTCCAGGACTATTGGACAACAAATTTTTGTTGTTTCAGGCACCCGATTTGTAATATTTTGTTATAGTAGTCCTAACAAATACTATTCTTACCTTATTCTTGAACTCTGTTTTTCAAACTATGTTAGAGTAGAAAAATAAATACGTAAAGAGTCTACTTTTTCAACATTATAACAATATTTGCGGTTCGTAGGTAAAATAACGATGTCTGGGATTTGTTTTTATACACTTTAGTTATTAAAAATAAAGGGCAAGAAAGAGAAAACACACTATATTTTACATTTGCTAAATATCTTTTAATTTTTTGCTTGAAAATGTAATCAAGGTAAGTTCTTGTGCACTAATTTAAAAATATTTTTTCCATATTGCTATGTGCCAGGCATTATTGTAGGTATGGGAGATTTGAAGACTAAAATAGAGCTTGCTGTCTTTGGGAGTAATTATTAAATATAATTTTAAGAACAACCAAATTATCGCCACAGCCTCAGGTAAAAATGTACATTTTTAGGAAGGAATTTTCAGTGGTACAGGCCGACAATTCTAGCACTCCAGGAGGCAGAGGCAGGAGGGTCAGAAGTTCTAGCCCAGGTTGGTCAACTTAGTGACTTAGCAAGACTCTGTCTCAAAATAAAAAACAAAAAAGGGCTGGGAATGTAGCTAGTTGTGAAAGCCTTGGGTTCAATCCTTAGTACCAAAAAAAAAAGAAAAAGGAAAAAAAAGACATTGTTAGAGCCATGTCTTGCAGTTTTTTATCCCTTTCTAATCATGTTTAGACAGGCATGGTTCATCATCTCCCTTTTCATGTCCCATTTTTCATCTTTCTGACAGCAGCATGATGCCATGATAATTAATGAGACAAAAAACAAAGATAATCTATTGACTGCTTGGGATACCAATTCTGGGTTACATTTTAATGTTTTAAGTTTTGTTTTCTGTCTACAATTCTCAAGAATAAACACATTACATAAATATACATCACACTTAAAGTTATATTGAAAATCTTATAAAGCATCTAAGACATACTTATTAAACAACAAAGTTCATTCTATAAGTGCATTTGTAATCTGTACTCATAAATAAAAAATTACTGTAATGCTTTTGATCAAAGCATATAACATTTCAGTGATATATAATTAATTGCTGTTTTTCATTTCTAGTAAGCAATGTCTACATTCTTTTTCTTTTATTTGCAATCATAATGGAAAATATGTAGCATTATAATAAATTATCTACAATTGATTGACATAGGATTGTAACTAAGAATTGTATGTAAAAGAATCCTTCGAAGTACTGAGTAAATAAATACTCCGTACTAGCCAATGACAAGTTATTTTTACAGTATATCATGGACTAGCTGAATGAAAAGTTGGGCAGCCATCTAGGGAATTGGCTGAAGGTAGTTAGTTTGGAAAATTCTTTGTGTGGGTAGAGTCACAAATTTGTCTCACTCCCAGGCCAGAGATGCTTTTTCATCCCTGATGATGAACTGGTTTCCTAATTGTAATTAATCCAGAAATTGGAAGGGAGATTATAGTCATCATTACATAGTAATGGTTTGGAGCCTTTTAGAGTATTGTCCTTTATTTCCACTTCATTCTTGGGTCATCTGGTCCCCTAAGCCCATTCTCAAGCTGGGAAATGAACCCAGGGTCTCATGCATGCCAGTCAAGTGCACTACCACTGAGCTATATTTCCTAGCTCTTCTTACTTTGAGACAAGGTCTCACTAAATTGTGCAGGCTAGCCTTGGCGACCCCCCTCCCCATAGGAGTGGTGACCCCCGTGGACTTGTACTATTTTTTTGGTACATGTCTGTCTTTCGTTTGCTGAAATATTTGATCCCTGTAACCAGTCCCACCAAACAGTTTAGATCACAATGGTATATTCAATTTTTGTAGCTGAACAGGACTGTTTTAGTCCTGAGAGTGTAATGAGAACATTCGTGTGTCAGGAGCCATGAAATTTTTAGATAGGAAGCTATACCAAGCCTAGGCAGTACAGATCTCAGTATTTCTGGCCGCTCTTTCGGCTCGCTGCGTGATTAGTAAGCCTCTTCTATGCACTGAGGTTGAGTATGTATCTTATTAGTACAGCTGTTAGGTTCCTCTGTCTTCTGACACTGCCCACGCTGCCGGGGTTGTGATATACATTACTGATTATTTTGACCTGCGCCGTTGGGAATTAATTATCTAGTGGCACTTCCGTGCGTTTGTAATAAAGTTGTATCAGACGTGGGCTTCGGATTGATTTTGGCATCTCCCGGTTTCACTGTGCCCGAGCACCGGAGCGTGGCACGGGTAGCTGCGCCGCCCGCCGCCGCCCTCCAGGAACACTCCGGGCTCCGCGCCGAGACCCTCCCGGCCCCGACGCTGCGCGCGGCCGAACCTGCGAAGGCCCCGCACTCGCGGCCGCCTGCAGCGTGTCCGGCGGCGGCCGTGCGCGCCGACAGCACGCTCCGGCACGCGTCTTCGCGCGCGGCCGCGGTGGCGCGCGTCCCCGGGAGCCCGGGCGCCCGCGGAGAGAGTGGTCGCTGTGGCGCGCTCCGGCCCCGGGCCCAGAATGAATGGAAGGTTCAATCTCGCGCGCTCGGCGCCGGCAGCCAATGACGCGGCCGGGAAGGGCGGCGGGCAGGTGTGCGCGTGCCGCCGCCTGACGCAGTGCTCCAGTCGAGCCGCCGGGCGCCGCCGCCGCGCCCCGCGCCCCCAGCCCAGCCCAGCCCCTGCTCCCCGCGGCCCGCCACGCGCAGGGCTGCGGCGGCCACAGCGGGTTCCGCGGCCCTCCGCCGGCCCCCAGCGTGCGGACCCCCGGGCCACCGCGCTCCCTCAGGAAGTGACAGGCTCCAGGCCCCTTCCTCCGCCCGGTCCTCACGCCCTCTCCCCGCTCACGCCCGCGCCGGCGACGCGACCATGAGGCCCCGGAGGTAAGCAGCCGGTCTCCGGGCCGCGCGGGCGCGAGCCTGGCCGCGGCACGCGCGGTGCCGACCCAGCTCGCCGTCCCGCGTGTGGCACGTGAGCAACGTCGAGGGGAGCTGGGCGCCGAGGAGCAGGAAGCGGAGAGGAGGGGCGGGGACGGGGCGCGGGGGGAAGTGACAGGTCTCGCAGCGAGTGGCCGTGCGCGAGCCGGGACGCCGCGTCCCTCCTTCGTTGGCCTAGATTTAGTGCCCGCTCTTGGCGCTGGGACGCGGGCGGTCGATGTACTTCCGGGTTCACACCTCTCTCTCCCAGCTCGGCGCTCGGGGCCGGTGTGGTCAGCGCCGCCCAAGCGGACCGGGAGCCGGCGGCGAGGCGGACGGGAGGGGCGCGCGGCGGGGCCGGGGCGCGGGGTGCGGGCTGGGGTACCGGAGCGGGCGCCCGGGATGCGCCGCTAGGGGGCGGCCGCACCTGCCCTACCCGCGCGCGGCCGAGGCAGCTGCTTTGTACGGGCCGGCTGGCGTCGGGGATCCTTTCGGCTTCGGTGTCTGTGGTGTAAATTCATGAATTAAAATTGAGGATTGGAAGACAACGGAGGGAAAATGCGCTTGGATTTAGGTGATTTTTCGAAAAGGAAAAACCAAAGAAGTGACACATTTGCAGAAGCATTAACTGACTACTGGAACGCTCCTTACGGGTGTTTTACGAGGATTTGTACTCCAAAAAACTTTTTAAAAAAAAAATTGTACGTTGGTAAATGTTGAGTGTTTTCGAGTGGCATCTTACAGTATGTATTTAGCACTCTCAGTGCGGAAATTTCTTAAATGTAAGTAATAGTAAGTCCGCCATTTTGAATTGTTTCATGTACCAGGATGAGGTCTTAGGTGCCTGCGTTTCCTGAGTTCCCTTCAGTTCGGTTTGATCCCTAGGTTTGCAAGTTACCAATAAGGATTACTGGTCAGAGACCTAAATTCACCCTTGAGAATTTTTATACCTACAGTTGTTAATATGAGAGAAAAATACATGATGTCTGGGTTATTAATACAAGAAAAAATACATTGTGTTATTTCATCATAAATATCATGGAAGTGAAAATTACATATGACAACTGATAGAATGAATTGGAAACATAACATTGCTGGAAAGGTATACTTTAAAGTTTTTTTTTAAAACGCTGATCAAGAAAATCTTCGTGTTTCATTTTTTGTACAGACGGTAATGCAAAAACGCTTTATAAAGACAAAAATTTTAAGCCCAGCCATAAATCATAAAACAATTTTACTTAAGTTTGTGAACAATTTAAAGGGAAGTTTAAAAATTGAAATTGATTTCTTGTAAATTTATGCCAATTTGTATGATTTTAAAAATATAAATTCTTGATGAAATTGCCTTTTTTTGTGCTGTGGATTTCCATAGATATGGAGAGGAATTAGTCTATACATTAGCAAAACTACGTATAGTCGTCAGTGTTCCATTTAGGTTAATGTTAAACCCGTGT
Source organism: Hystrix cristata (assembly GCA_004026905.1). Taxonomy (NCBI): domain Eukaryota; kingdom Metazoa; phylum Chordata; class Mammalia; order Rodentia; family Hystricidae; genus Hystrix; species Hystrix cristata. The sequence goes on along the minus strand of PVJO010002909.1, from coordinate 125,639 downwards.
TCATTTTCGGGGCAATTTTTGTTCATCAAATTATTTATCTTCACATGTATGAAATATTGCAATCCAGTGTGCCTAATTTCCTAAAGAGCTTTGGAAATTAACAACACAAGGCCTCTTCCTGAAATTTAAGGGTATGGAGAATAATATATCAGTGAATAAGTTTTATTAGACTTTTGTTTTACAAATAGCACCCGCTAATCATTGGTCGATAATAGAATATCATAAGAATTTAAGAAATTGAATCAATGTGTAATGGATAGCAATCACTGGAACTATTCATAGGTAGTTCTCTGTAGATCTGGAACCATATGATTGAATGATTATAGTTCCATTAATTCTTTTCAGATTGCAGTGACTTATGTATGTTCTGTGGTCAGTCTTATTTCACAAAGAATGAAAACTATTGTGGAATTAATCAGGATTTCAATACAAAAATCAGCTGCTTAATAGGGGAAAATATGGTCAGTCTTGCCCTTTGTAGATGAAGCAGATTAAGATTTAAAATGGTTGTGTTTGAAGTTTTTTTAATGACTTAAAGAGTGTTGCACATCTAAATTACAAAAAGCCACCAGAATTTTAGTAAATACAGTGAAAATCTAAGGCTTTTGTTCCTGTGTCAACTCTGAGGAAAGAGAAGGTTAAGCAGATCTTACCTATCTGAAATGTCAATAATGCTTGTTATCTGATCATGTCCACTTTGGAAATTTATGACATACCACTATCATAATTCACAAAAATCATGATTAGAGAGAAAATAATTTATTAAATAAGACACGTGTGCATAACAGTCTTTATTTAGGTAAAGTACAGAACTGATGTGTTTAAAATAGTTGAAGTGCTGTGTGCAGCTCTGGGGATGGTATTAGCAAACTGAGGTCAGGAAATGGCCTATAAACATTTAATCTGTAGTTGAGTTGATTAAGAAAAAAGTGGGGATACAGAGATGAACCAATTTAGAAGTAATTAAAGCTATTGATTATGAAAGGGACATGAAAATTTTTGGTCAGCTTTTGGGTTTTATTTGGTGGTATTTGGTACAATTTGATTTTCTTTTGAAATTTTGAAATGCTCAAAATTTTATGTTTAAATGCTTTGAAACTTGTACCTAGTAATTAATTTTCTTGCCTTTTAAAGGAACTGTGTTTTGGATGAACTACTAGGTAAAATGTCTAGATTGCTGAGCAGAACAATGAAAATTCTTTACATTCAGATGATTGATTTATGCAAATATATCTAGAAATATGTCATATATAGAATTATAATGGCCCGAGAAACTTGCACATTACATACGACTATAATAGTATTGTGTTGAATCTCTGATACAGTGACAGTCTATGAAGTCGCTGACCATAGTGCTGAATCAAGACAGCCATATTGGCCACTGCTAAATCTAACTGAAATCTGTGTTGAAATTGTGTTGAGGTTCAGGCAGCATCATGACAGTGGAAATTATGTATTTCATACGTATTTTTTACTTAACTTAAAAACTTTTTATCATATTGATTTGCAATCATCTAGAAATTATGCTAGAGAAATTTTATTTTGGAGATACATTGATGTACTTTACAACATTGATTTTGAATATCAGTAAAATCAATAGGATCAGTGCTAGAGGTTGTCTTTTTCTTTGAGAGCTGGCACTTGCAGATGATGACAAAGATTTTTGAAACAGGTTTAAACTAATGAGTTAACTCAGGAACTGCAATTTTAGGTGATGCTGCTATAAGGTTGAGTATAAACTTTTATGTTTTCAGTTTTTAATTTAGGTTCATATTCTACGAGTATCAAAACTAACATCAAAGCATGCGATTATCAAACATAGCCAAATTAGAAATTACGTATGAAATAAATTCCACTTAGAAACAATATAAGCAATTTTCTAAATTGAAAATAAATTCCACTTAGAAACAATATAAGCAATTTTCTAAAGAATAGAATATAAAGTTTGAATTTGTAATGATCTTGACCTAGCGATTTTGGAAAATTTTCTGTTCAAAACAAAACTAACAACAGGCTTTCATTACTCACAGTAATATATTGTGTTCTACATTGTATGAGATGAACATTGGTATGAAACAATTGTAGAAATTACCTGAAAAGAAATGTGATGTATTTTATATTTCAATAAAAAGTAACTTTTAAGCGTAGAACTTTGACATTATTTTACTAAAAATAGAATGGGTTGATACGCAGGATCATCAAATTAAGGGTCAAAGGTGACAAACCAGGACAAAGGGCATGCAGCTCATTTTCAAGCAATCAGTTTCTAGTTTTTTTATGGCTGAACAAAAGCTTAATTATATAGAAAAAAGAAGTTAGTGTTTAGTGACCAGTTCTAATGGTGGAAAAATATGTTTTAAAATTTCTAGATCTTTTCAAATTACTACTTCTTTTACAGCTGTATTTTGGAGTGCAAGAGTTAAAATGTTACTTTTATGTGTCTCTGATACTTTTATGCATTGTTTGGAATCTTCAAAAACATTTTAAGTGAAATATTCTAGACCCTATAGGTTAAAAATAGACTTAGTGTTCTTTTAGATTTAAACCTTTAGAAAAAATTTGTAAATTGTAGCTTTTTAAAAACATCACTGTTGGGGCTGGGGATTTAGCTCAGTGATTAGAGTGCTTGCCTTGCAAGCACAAGAGCCTGAGTTCAATCCCCGGCACCACAAAAAAAAACAAAAAAAAACAAAAAAAAACACATCACTGTTGGTTTAATCTCCTCTGCTAGTTAAAATGCTGTTATTTTTATACAATACCCCATTACACCATTACATCACTGTAAAATGTAAGGATGAACATCTCCATATTAAGATGTTTTTAAAAATGTATGCTGAATATATTTAGAATGCACTAAAAGTTGTTATATCTCTAGTAATTAAAATTTTAAGTTATTAACAATGTTATATTAAAACTTAAAATGTGCATCAACTGAAAGTTTTTTTTAGTTTTCTACTAAGTTTTACTTGGAATCATTTTTACTATATTCAGAAGCTATTTTAAAGTTTTTATCATAGAGTTGTGGTGGGCCTTCAAAGTATGTGCAATTAGCTTTATAAAGAGGGATTTTGTTAAATTTTAAACCATTATTGCTTTTTCTTGTTTTTAATATGATGTGAGTGATGATTCATTTGTGAGTTTTGTTATATAAAACTGTTATTTTGCATGTTGAAAAATACAAACGTTTGCATTCGCTGTGGCTCAACTGTGCTGTTTACATTTTAAAGAAATGTGTTTATCGAGTAGTAACATTTGCTCCGTACTCGTTGTCTTCACATGATCTTGACAATATGCTAATTACACAGTTGTTATTCATTGAAGTTTTTATTTTCTAGAATAAATTTTTCATTTGAGCACAGTGATGAAAGCTGCTATATGAAACCAATAAAATTGTAAAATGAGAAAGTTAAATTCATTCCTGTGATTCAGCAATATTATAAATACTACTCTCAGTTTCATGTGACATATTTTAAGTTAAAATCATATACTTTGTAAATATAAGAAAAGTTGCAACTTTGAAAAGTTTTTCCTAAAGTAATATGTAATTCTCGATTCTCAAAGTGCTTTTCAAAATGTTTCACCCACCAAATATGAAGCTTCCTATTGTAAAACACCTTAACCTAAATTTTTAGCTGTGTAAAGTTACATGTAAATATTTGTGTTAATTTCCTTTTTCATAGCTTTTTTTTTTGCCAGTATATAATTGAGACAATATAAGCAACATGTCCAGTTATAACTATAATTACAGTGGGAGGTTCAGTAAATTGCAAAATGATTTATCCTGATCTTGTTTAGGCAGCATTTGAATTTAGTCTGTTGACTAATTTGCAAAGAATAATTACAGTAAGTTTTTAGTTTACATTAAGCATTCTTTTAGAGGACAGTGTAAACAGTTTTCAAAAGCACCCATGTTCACTTTGATGTTGAATTTTCATGTCTAATATTTTGACATGTATATATTTTAAATTATAGTTGATGTAAGTAAGTATGATGCTTTAGGTTTTACTCTGATGTTTGTATAGTATGTTTGCTATATGTTTTTAAGTACAGTAGTGTCATTTTAAAACTTTTCCCCTGCTGTTTTTCTAAGAAAGAAAAATCATTGTTACCTACTTTGCTTTCCAAAGAATGTATTTAGTACAATGAGAGTTGAGACCATAGATTCATTTTTGTTGCAACTGTAATGTGAATATTTAGTAAATTATAATGTCCTTTGCAATTATGTTATTTTTTAAAATACTGGTAATAATAGAAAGAAAAATGTATTTTAAGTACCAAATGTTGAGAAATTGTGGTGATAAGAATAGTTTTTCTTTTGTTGAATTTTATTCTTGATTGGTAAATCTTATTTTGTTGACTTTAACTTTAGTAGTATTAGAAATAAAAGCAGCAAAATATAAATTGTATTGAAATAAAATTCTGAATAATATGTTACATAGTGGTATTTTATTTTTATTACTTAATTCTCTGGGCTTAAAAGTTGGTCAGCTTTTGGCTGAATAAAATTATTTACAGTAACAGCTCCCACTGAGCTACATTCTATTCCCTATATATTTATCCATAAAGTTAGAATTACTTTATTTTATATTTTCAGTACTCAAATGATCAGTTGCATATTACATTTTTTCTTGTGAAAACACTATTTTAATAAAAGTTTCTTATGCAAGTCCTTTCCTTTTCTTTGCTCCATGATAGAGATTGTTGAATCACCTACAGAAATTAAGTCATTGATTCATTCAAAAAATACGTATTGTCTTGAGGTGTATTGGTGAATTTCTGTACTCCCTGCGCCCTGGGAGGCTGAAACAGGAAGATTGCAAGTTCCTGCCCAGCTTGTACAATTTAGTGATTTAGTAAAAGGGCTGGGCTGTAGCATGCAGCTCAGTGCAAAGGTCCTAGGTTCAATCTCCATATTGCAAAACAACAACAAAACAAAATGTACTGAACACTAAAGAATGCTGGGATTACAGAAATGAGCTCAACATACAAGAGTCTGTGCCACTGCAGAGCATAGAGTCAAGTTAGGAGAAAGAGCATGTTCATGGTCTGTTACTGGAAAGTACAATGCAGAGTTAGATGAGGGAGGCATACTTAGCATGAAGCCGTAAGAGAAAGCTCAACATGAAGTTTTAAATGATGAACAGGAACTAGTCTACTGAATAGGCAGAGAAGTCTATCCAAGATATCACAGTTTTAATTAGATTTTGCTTTCTAATGAAAGTGAACTCATGTAAAGTATGTTACTGAAAATTATATTAAATAAAAAATTCATGTATAAAATATAAATCCTTTTGAAGTATTCATGCATTTAAATAATTATTTAAATTATCATTACTTCAAAAGTGGTCCCATATGGATATGAATATTTGAATTGTAAATAATTGTCAGTGTGCTGCTAGCACACCTATAATCTCAGTTATTCCAGAGGCTGAGGCAGGAGAATTGCAAGTACAAGGTCAACTTGGGCAATTTAGCAGGACCCTGTATCAAAATAAAATTGAAAGGGTTGGGGATGTAGCTTAATGGTAGAGCACTTGCCTAGCATGTGCAAGACCCTGGGTTAGTGCTGGAAAAAAACAGTATATGTATATATAACATTTATTTGTATTTATTCCTATTGTAGTTTAGTAAATATTGAATGGATGGATTGTAATACCTGTATTTAAATCTAATTCTGTTCTCTTTGATTTTGAAAATTTTAGGCAATTACTTAATGAAATATGGAGCTGGGAAATGTAGCTCTGTGGTAGAGTGCCATATGGGAAGCTTGGGTTCTATCCCCAGCATCACTAAAACAAACAAAACCTCTTAAACCTGTAAAATACAGGAATCGTCTGTGAAATAATTCCTTTTTAACTTTTTTTTATACAGGGTCTCTCTGTGTAGCTTAGGCTAGCTTTGAACTCACGGCAGTCCTCCCGCCTCAGCCTCCTGAGTGCTGGGATTACAGGCATGAGACACCACGCCTGGCGTACTTTCCCTTTGAAAGGGATGCTAATACTGAAACTATTAATAACAGAAACATATTTGGATAGTGAAAAATGTGAACATCTTTATCATTCAAGTTAATTGGATATTTTTAAACATCAGAGGTTTACAGAATTCTTGAATTAAGTAACATTTAGCCACCTGTCTTACGTTGGTTTTGAGTTTATTAAATCTCTCACTTATTATAATTCATCCAAATTGTTTGAAGAGTCACTTAGTCTTATCTATTCACACATCTTTGAAAATGTTTGTTTAAATTTTTCTGTAAATATAATTAGGATTAAGAATAGAGAGTGGGCTATTTGAATAAAAAGCATAAGCTAAGGTTTTGCTGAAATATTCTACGTGTAGTATTTAAATACACTCACATATAAACCAAATGCATAAAGTAAAACTTGGTACAGCCTCAATATAAAGGAAAGTTCTATTTCAATATGTTTTAATACTGAAGTTTGTTAAAGTTAGGGTCTGTTACTGTGTCTTTTAGTTGTAACCACAGGATAACTGAAGGGTTTAATGTACAGAGGTTCATGTGCCTTTTGTTCACATTCTTCCTCTATTCTTTTCAAATCTTACTCAGTGGGATTGTCATCCTTTGTAAGAAGAATCTTGGGTCAACATTCAGTAGAACTCTGCACTTGGAAAAGCCTCCGTTTCCTTTTGAGAAGAAATTAAATTGCAACTTAAAGAATTTGCACATAATAGTTTTTTGAAAAATTTATGTTAGATACAGGGTCTAAAACTTAGTTAAGAAAAGAAAGACAACCCTGTGTGGTAGCAGGTGAGTGGATGCATGTTTAGACCAATCTATTTTACAAACCTTAGTTACGCTGATCCAAGGATAAAAACAGTTCAGGGCTTGAGTTTCCCTTCCAAGTGCTTTTATTGGGTGGCATCTGCTAGTGAATATACTAGAAATATCACTTCTTATATTTTAAAAATGGAAACTAATTTTGCTTTTTAAAATCTGGCTTAGTGTGTAGTAGATACCTTTAAATATACAGTAGTGATTAAATAGATTACTGTTTGAGTAATTTTCTCTCAAAAAGCATTTGAATGTAGCAGACCTGGTATCAATGGTATAGTACCATCATTAATTTCTTATGATTTATCATCTAAAATATATCCAAAGAGAACAGGGAAGTTCATCAAGGAACACACTATTGTAGGTTAGGAAGATTTTAATTGTAATCGAAAAATCTTGGGATTCTTGAATTGCAATGTAAAATTAAATATCAGAAATTAAAACTACATTGTTTATGAAATTGTGATCTTTACATTTAATGTTCTTGTTTTAAAAAAATTTTTTTTTAACCAGTGTCTTTTAATAGAAATAAAAGGCAAGTTTATGCCAATTGGTTATCTAACTTTGCTAGGTGACTCTTAAACTGTAAAAAAAAAAAAAGTTTACAGGTCACTTCACAGAGTCAAAAACTGGGTATTTTATTGCTTTCTAATGAGCCATTAAGCTGAAGAAGAGGCAATTAAATAGGCAATCACTGTAGTACTGACTTGAGCTCTCTAATTCTAGGTTCTTCCGAAGAGGATGAGGTCATTCAACCAGGTTTCATCAGCCCCAGGTTAGTCTGTTTTTTAAAATTAAATATTTGACTTAACGAATTTTAAAAGATCCTGAGAGAACTTGAGAGATTCTCAAGAATTCTCCATTTTGATTTTCCCATAGACAAGATGGTCACCATGTCTTACAACTCCATCCACATCACGCCATCTGTAAAACTGTTATTCCCACCAGAATTTTGTGGATAGTATCTTCTAATTAACGCCCCCCATTTTAGCAGTATTGAATTTTGTAATTCCCTTTTCAGTAACTCAAACTAGATAGATAACAGATAGTACTTAAATGCTATGGAGAGGAATGAAAAGTATTCATAGCTTGCTCATTTGTGTAATTCCCAATAGGCACTAAGAAATATCTGTTGAATTAAGGATGGAGACGTTTTACTGTTTTCAAATAATTTGCCAGAACATAAACAGCATATTAGATTCTTTGGAGGTAATCTGCTTAATCTAGGAAGCTCCATTTATATTGCTTTTCATGTACACATATCAGAATTTGCTCCTTATATTACTGTAAAAAACTGAATTTCAACTTTTAACATTTAAAACTTTGGCTTATGACATGTGTTTTCTTATGTATTACTGAAATTAACTCACATAACTATTTCCTCAGCATCAATTTTATTTGATAATAATGGGTACTCTGACTTCTGCCCTAATGAATTTAATACTTTGACTTATCTCTTAACTAGTACCAATTTGAATAAAAATATAAGATCTGTGATAAGGCAAATTTTATGAGCCCTCATAAAATGATGCTATTCTATTAAGTTTATCAAATAAGGACTGTGAGTAGCCAGAGGACAGTAGTACAGATCAAAAAGTTTAGTGGAGGAAAGCAGGATAGGTACTGTATTGCCATGTGACACACTTTTCTACGTGAAATTATTAACATGGAGAAGATAGCATCAAGAAAAAGAAGTTTCTCAAAAGTTGCTGTCATAATTTTAATATACTAACTAATTTCCCCTTATTGATTGTGGTTCTTTTCTGGGGGCAGCCCAGAGATATTTTTCTTTTCTTTTGGGAAATAATGTTAGCACCAGTGTGTTAAGTGACTGCAATAAAGTTTCATGTCTGTGTTTCCTTGTGATTAAATGGGAGTTGGAAAGAAGAGGTACCACTTTCACCAAAGGAAGGGTTATTTCTAGAGATAACATTTTTTTTTTTTTGAGATGACTTTTTTTTTAAGCTGGAAGACTTTGAAACTGGTGCAGTCTCCTCACTTTATTGATGAGGAAACTGAGGCCCAGAGAAGCTCTGTGTTTAGCTCAATGCCGTGAGTTTAAAGACAAGGCTGGAACTCTGGCAGAGTTCAGGTTTCTAAGCTGGATGTTGTTTCTTCACAAATTTGCTTCCCACTCGGGCATCTTTAAAGCCCGATGATTTCTTCTCATTTTTTTACTGTCCCACTGTTCTTTTCCTTCCTATATCTGATACATCTCTCCTGGAATAAACTCAAAGTGTAAATATTAAAATAATACCTGGGAGGCAGTCCATGCTGTTCTTTTAGTGGATTATTTCCTGTGATGAGATTAAATTTTAAAGATTAAACTTTTATTCACAGCTTTAGGGGAGGGAGAATGAATTGTATGTTTGCATTAGTGCCCCTCCTTTACAATATTTACTGCAAAAAGATCTTTAAATTATGAAATGTACATATTCAAGTAGTACAAGGTGAAAAATACTACCTTTTTCAATTAATCGTGAAGCTTTCTTTTGTGTTATTCTGAGCAAAATAATATAAAGCCTCTTATTACATGAGTTCTTAACCTGTTAATTAAGATCATCTGAGCAGAGTTCAGAACCTATTTGGAGGAGAAACTGTAAAATTGTTTTTATTTTTCCTTTTTATCAGAAGAAAATCTTAATACATTAGGAGTTTTTGCTATTGCGGTTTTTTAAAAAGGTATTTTCTACAAAATGGTGGTCTTAAAATAATGCCTGTTTTGTGTGAATTTTGTTTCTCTAAATACTTTGCCGAAAGATAGCTGACCCAAAAGAAGGCATTTGCAAATACTTTTTTTGATATATGAAGGCAATTTGAATGGAAAACTGAAAATTTGTGCCAATCCATTCCACAAAATTTCCACAATTTACCTTCATTATTCCCGGAGAAATGTGTTGAGGAGGTATTTAAAGAAAGTTTTAGGAGTTCTTACAACTGAAATACTGTAAAGGGAACAGTTGTGTTAAGCCAGAGCGTATTTTTCTCCAGATAAGAAAATTGGATGGGAATGGAATTTTTATTTTGGAAACAAAAACAAAGCGCCCCATACTCTGAAGTGACCGACAAGACCAGCAGACCCAGTCGGGTCCTCCTTTCCTTTGAGTCCCTTTTAAAAACGTGAAGAAAGTTACTGCCAAGTAGTTTACTGAGGCGCAGTGGGGGGACCTGGAAGTGTTTTCCCGACGTGAGGTCAGCGGCTTTTAAGCGGGAAGGGCCCGCCAGGCCCCCGGAGTCCCCCGGACCGCCCGGCCGCGCGTGCACCCCTCTGCCGACGGCTCCCTGGACCCCGCAGAGGCGCTGGCGGTGTTTGCTTGGCTCCGCGCGCGATAGGACGATAGGACGGCGCCGGGTTTGTTTGAAGACGGCTCCATTTTAGGCATGGCCTGGTGGGGGCGGGGGCAGCGGTTTCCTGGGTTCTCCTGATTCTACCTGCCCCTTGACCTCACTTATCTTACATTTAGTAGGTTCTGGTGTCCCAGTGATAAAGGGGTCGAATTACAAATGATGTATGTATGGAAATTAAGTAAAAATACTAGAATGCGCCCAGTGCTTCTGCTTACGGTTAAGGCAAGGGCTTCTTTTTGTTCTTGGGGAATCCATGACAAATGTAAAAGTCCTCTAATTAGTGAGACTTCACTAGCCTTTGGAATGGCTCCACTTCTGGAGAAGAGGTGTTGATGTGATGGATAAAGGGGAGGGTGACTGAAAAGAGAAAGGTGAGAGGACGTCGCGGGGTTGGGGGTGGAAAGAAAGGGCATTTTTGCTGCCCTGGGGCTCCGCGAGCTTGGGGCCCGAGCTGTGCCCGAAGGCTTAGGCTGCAAAGACTCCTGGGTTTGGACCCGGCTGCTCTGCAGCGAGGAGAGGACGGGGACGGGTGGAGTCGCACCCAGCAGTCCGGGTTTAGTTTTAAGAAGAACCGAAGAACCCAAGCATTGTTTCTGCTTTGATGGCAGTCACGCGTTGCTTACAGTTGAAAACAGTGACGGTGGGCTCTGGCACCTCTCTCAGCTCCTTGCATTGGGAAGAAAAGGCTGAGAAACTGTGTACCTGCATTTTTAAAAATGGAGGAAACCTAAAATTGTGATAACCAGCCGACACATGATAGATTATTTCTTTGATCCCCTCTCCTCGCTTTGATGAGTCTCTGGAGCTACTTGAATTCATTTTAAAGACATTTTGAAAGAACTATGATAAATCAAGCTATAAAACATTTGGCTTTTGCCGGTATAAAACATGCGTTTTGAGTCAAACACAGGTCTTTCTGACACTAAAAACAAGTAGGAAATGAGAAAAAAATTAAAACCAGAAGACTTCAGGAAGGTGACAAATTGGAACGCATTGTAGGAGACTCACAGGACCATTTTTGTAAAAGAAGCACTCTGAGCTTTAAGAGCTTATGGTCAGTTTATAAAAGGATCTTAGGCTCAAAAGATTTGGGGAGGGGCAAAGACAAATCTACTTTAAAAGACAGTGAGTGCCCTATCTTTGAATTGGTAATTCAGTGCCTCCTGCCTTCACTTCTCTCCCTTTCCTCCTTTCTCACCTACCCTTGCTGTTGCCCTCCCTTTTCTTTACAATTGTATCTGCCTTAATTTCTTTGTGAATGAATTTTAGAGATTTCTCTGGGTTCCCAGTTGGAAAAAGCCTTCTACACTACTTGAAAGGCTGATGTCCTTCTCAGGAAATGAATGAGTCGATAACCTCTGACACCAGTGCCCAGTCCAGTGAACCCTACCTTAATTTCTCTAATACTGGGAGCCCCCAGTCAGGCACAACTGTGAATCTCATAACTCTGTGTGCCCATCTGGTTCAGCTGTGGTATTCCACACATCATCTACATATTGATGGGTTTGCATTCTCTCAGATTTAACAATAAACAAGGACTCAGAATCTACTACATGTTGTGTTCCTAATTTTATGAGTAAACTTTTTAAATTCAAAACAAACTTGTAGGTAAAAATGTTTTTACCATAAATGTTTAACAAACCAAGATATACTGGTCTGTGAATTTTTTCACTTACATATTTTTTTCATATTTTACTCTGATATCATGTGGATTTTTTAAAGGTAATTCTTTAAAGTATAAAATTTACTTTTGTATTTTGTATTACATATAATGTTTAACGTCTAATGCTATTGTTAAAATTACTTCCTTATAAGTCATTGTGAATTAAGTGTAAGAGTAGTGGTCACATTTGTATTATGAAAATAATGGCTGGTAAATACTTTGTTAGCAAATAGTGTTTTCAGGTTGTGGAGCTTTTGTTATACTGAAAAATAATTTGGTGTTTTACACTTTTAATTTCCTCCCTAACCAGATTGCACACTATTTGCTACCCTTGAAATAAATAAAACCAGAAAGCTCGCCGCCCTCTTTCTTGAGAAACAATAAAAGAAATAAACAGGTGAAAAATCTTTCAAAATTGATTGGTTTTGCTTGACACCTTTTATCACAAACAGCTGAAAATTAACTTCAATTTTTTTATATACATCTATTTCATTCTAACCTCAATGTTTTAGTTGTTTAATATAAGAAAGAGGTGTTAATAGGCATATGTGTGTTTTTTCAATAGGTTTTTCATTCAGAATCCCAACATTTTAGTTTGTGTGAAACACTTAGAACGTGGACTTGTTTGGAGATGGGGAGGGGGGTTGCAGGCACGGTGGGGGAGGGTCAGCAGTAGCTTTGCGGAAGGGAAGTGGTATCTAGTTTTTCGGTAAACTGCTTGTTTAAGAAAATGGGGGCGGGATAAAGATTGGTGGGTGCCTTTTAATGTTTCCAAACGGGTGATATTTTAAATTTTAAAGGAAGTAAAGCATTTCCAGTTACTCTAAAATACTTACTGTAGTATTCAGTAAGAGGGGGTAATACAATCAGCATCTTAATCAATCTTTTGAGCTGATTTGAAAGGTGAAAAGTAAGCATTTTCAAGCCGGGGGCTAATGGGAAAGGGACGGGAAGAGCTTCATCCGTTGTCAAATTTTCGTTTATGCTACTCTTCTACCCTTTGGTAGTGGACCTTTAAAATACTAGGGTCCAGTCAGTATACGAATTTACCTTTTTGTCGCACGAACTCCTCTTTATTCGCTCTATCCCGGCCCCCCCTACCTTGTGCAGCCCCCCTGCTTGTACAGGCCCTCTCCCGTCTTGCAGCCGCCTCTCCTGATGGCTCCTCTTCCCCTCCCCTCCCTGGCGCTCCCCTCCCCCTCTGGCCCTAAGTCGTCTTGCTCTTGGGGAACAATCGCCACTGATTGAGGTTCGCTCTATGTTAGGCTGCAAAACTGGGCTGTTATTTAGGAAGTCATTAATCACATCTCCTCCCCCGGAAAGAGATGGCGGAGAAACCTGTGAAGTACTATTCCTTACCAGTCCCCTTTAAAATATTCTGAGATGATAAACCTAAACAAAATTTAAGACGGTGATAATTTTTCTGGTAGAATTTTATTTTAAATTAGAAAAATAAATTCAGGATACCATTAGGTGATTTTGTGCTTTTGCCTTTTTTGAAGGTGTAAATTACCATTATCTAAAGTTTTAGTGGGGATGTAATCAAGATTAATTTGGTCTTTTATAAATTACATATTTTTGTCTAATTAAATATGAAACTAGTGTCCCAAGCAGGCTTACTGGTATGGGGTAGCCAAATTCTTAATGGAAAAATCATAATTTAAATTGCTTTATTTAAATGCCTTTGCTATGAGATTGTTTAGATGGGCTTGTGTGTAGGAAACACGTGTGCACATATATGACTGCTGTTTTTCTCAATAGACGATTCACAAGGACCCTCCATTGTGTTTAAATAGAAGGATGAAAGCAGCATTCTGATTTATTGTAAAGAAGCATCTCGGATTGTCTTTAACATGTTTGAGTTTTTTGTGTTCATTCATAAATTATTTTGATGTCAGCATAGATGAAATGGCGATTGGTTATCTCTTCCTCTTGCCAGCCCCTTAAGGATCCGAGGTGAAATTAGTAGCAAGAAAGCATGTAATTGACAAAGTCACGTGTGCTCAGGGGGCCAGAAACTGGAGAGAGAAGAGAAAAAAATCAAAAGAAGGAAAGCACATTAGACCATGCGAGCTAAATTTGTGATCACACAAAATCAAGATGTTAGATTGATGCAGAAGATCACTCCGTTCCAAAGGGAAAGTTTTCATCTCACGAGTTTGGAGCCGAGGGCCCGTGGGGCAACATGGCCGAAGGTTAATTTTCTTTTCTATTGTTTTACTGTGATTTTCTTTCTTTTCTTCCCCCTCCACCCCCTTTCTCACCCTGTCTTGCCCGACCCCCTACCCCCTTTACCCCAATACTGAGCCTTACCTCCTACCTCCCATTGCGCAATGGGGCTTTATGCAAACCTATTGTTATAGATTTCCAAAAATGTTTTGTACCGCCCACACTGATTCACAACTTGAAAAGCTTTCAGGGGGCTATTGTTTGAATTGTGTGAGCGTGATTAAGCGCAGTTTCAGTTAGTGAAGCCAAGAAAACTTTAATACACCTGCCCCCTCCCCCATCCCACCCCAACTTTAATTGAAAGTTATAGGGGGGAGGGGAATGCACATTGCAAATAATCCTGGATTCACCGCTGCCGCGTGTGCATTAAACTATTAGTTCTAACCATCTTCACGATTTCTTTTCTCCTCCTGCCCGCCAGAGAAAATAGTTTCGCCGAAAATTTGTTTTTATAAATGGGATCAGTGTTAAATCAGCAATATGCAAGTGAAGTATTACATTCTGTACTATAATGCGTGGTTGAAAAACGGAGTTAAATGGAAAGTACACATACGTACAGAAACGTGGAAGTTGGTGTGATCGATAGAAGAGTGTGGCTTCGCCCTTCCCTGCTTTCATTTTAAATATTTTCTGTAGAAGAAAAGGAATCAAACCATTTGCTAACAATTTTTTTTCTATCTTCTCTTCCTCCCCACCTCAAGCAATTTTTTTTTCTCTTCTTTCGATGAACACCGTATGGAAATACATACTAACTGACATTTTTTTGTCCTGTTCAATCTCAGGCGGGGCAAGCAAAGGTGGTGAAGAGCCCGGGAAGCTGCCGGAGCAGGCAGAGGAGGAATCCCAGATCTTGCACGGAACTGGCCACTGTAAGTGGTTCAATGTGCGTATGGGATTTGGATTCATCTCCATGGTAAACCGAGAGGGGAGTCCCTTGGATATTCCAGTGGATGTATTTGTACACCAAGTAAGCCAAACTTTTTTTCCCTTTTCCCTTTTCTCTTTTTCCTTTTTGAGGAGCTGATCTGTTAGGTAAATTAAAAGATAAAATCTTCCTTAAAATGACCATGGTAATCTGTTTTTTGGGGTATATGTATGTGCCCCTTCCAGGATATCTTTTCCTAAACAGAAAATGAAATCCTTGCTATTTTACTATTTGGACTCAGGCTGATGTTTATAGCATTTCCTCCTTTTCATTCAGCAGTGAAATTGTGTTCTTGTAGCTTCCGGTGTTATGAATTACAGTATAATCAGTCCCCTATGACTAGTAAATGGGTAGAAAAATGAATGAAGAAACAGTGATCATTTCGAAGTTAATAAAAAAGTAGAATAATTTGCTCTTACAAAAAATGTGTAGGTTCCCTGTATCTCAGACACTTTTGCTCGCAGTAGCTTCTTCTAGATTATTGCTGCCTGCCCACTAGTCATTTATAGATTCAAATGAAATTAATTTGGTATCACAGTACAATCAAATGGAACACTCTTGAACTAGAATGGATTTGAAGAAATTCCAGGAAAGATTTTTAGAAATCAAACATTTAATAAATATACTCCTTGGAGGGGCATTGGTCCAAAGGATACTGTCTCTTTAAGAGACTGAACTAAAAAAACATGTGGCCAAAGGCAGCTCAAGATTGTGTGTTTAAGTGTGATAGTCTGCTACTTGGGGTGAATTTCCACCATTGCTTATATTGTGTAGTAATTTTTAAAGATGCTTAAATTCCAAACAGAATGTCATTTCTTCGTGTTTTAAAAAATTTTTGCCCAGGAAATGACACAGTACATTATTAGTACCTCTTCCTCTTTCCTTCCTTTCTATTAATCTTTTTTATACTAAAGAGAGAGAGTGCCTGCATGCCTATTTCTTCAAAAGAAGTTAAGGTAATATAAATTGTAGTGACTTCAGTTCGAAAGAGAGATTTGGGACTAAAGGGATTTATTTTGACTTGACATCTGAGGTAAAAAGAATTGAATGAATGGTGGTTAATACCACAGGTTCACTGACATAGATACATGCCTGAAATACTTAGAATCATTGCTTGAAAATGATATTTATTTGATACTGTGTTGTATGTGCCTGGTAATATTTACAGCAGCCCCTCCTTCCCAGGGATATCATCTTCAAATACCTATGTAAACAACAAGAACATATGAAATCATTCTGTTTTGGTCGGTTGTCCTCTAGTGCTCAGTAGCTTTCTGACCTTGTTGTGTGGTATATGTTTTCCTTTCCTAAAGGCCTGGTCAACACTGTTGGCTGTTTACATGTGGAAGGATCAGCATTATCTGAACTGAAACAGGGTTAAAGTGCACAAATAGGATTCTACACAGATGCTACTGAATTTTATGTCTCCTATTTATATTGCAAAATGAACCTGCTTTTCTCTTTCCCTCCTTAGATTGAGTTCCCCAAATCACTGATAAATCTATTTTCTCTCAGGCTCTTGCCTCCCTCTTTGAACCTTCTTTAGATTGTTAAATTGTTCTTTACGATCTCATAAATTTGTTTTATAGATGAATGAAAAAAACAGCACTTTTCTTTTGTCTGATCTTACCTTGTTATGACTTGGTTTTTAAAATATTCATATATTGGACATTTGATTAACAAGTGTTACTGTGGAGACCCATGAGACATCCAAATTTGATTTAATGGTTTTATGTTGGTAAACATTCTTATATCCACTGAATTAAATACAGTACTATATTGCCTGTAAAGTTTATATATGTATATGTGCATGTATAGTTAGCAGTTTGTGGATTATAAACATTGATTTTTTTAAAAAAATGTTTGACTAGTGGTTGTCTTCTTTTATACGTCTTGTTTTTATGAAAAGGACAGAATTAAATGATGTCTTATTGAAGGAGTTTCTGTCTTTTGAGATCTACATAAATTACATAAAAATTGTATGAATAATTGTTTTCAGTAAGGTAGGAATTCTACTGATTTTAGCCAGGAAGTTACAAGCAATAAATAGACAATTGATTATAAATGGTTTATGTAGGTATCATGTGAACATCCTTTATAGAAGCAAATTGCAATTCAGGTCCGTTTTATAAAATTTATTAAAATGTATTTTATTTTAGCTGTCACTTTAACCTTATGAGCACTTTTTTTCAAAAGTTTTATGTATAAGCTAGATTTTCCCCATTATGTCTATATACTATTTTATTATGTAAGACTATGCATCACAGATAATCAGAAATTTTAAATTTTCAGCTGGACTGATATCTATGCAAATTATTTTAAATATATGGCAGTGTTGTGTGTAGTAAGGAATACATGTGCCAATGAAATTCTTTTTTAAATAGTCTGAACACACTTTCATAGTATATATTTCAAGAAATAAAAATTATTTTAGTTTCCATAAAAAATTTAAAATTTCATGCCAGTGTACCCAGAATTTTTCTCTTTTAAAAATATTGACTGCAAAGAATTGTGTATCTTGAAACAATTCAGTTATTATGAAATAAAGAGGATATGTGTGTATTTTTAAATAGAACTGTACATTTATTGGTGCATAATAATATTTAAAGTTTGTTGACATTGATATTATCAAACTTCCCTGTAGTTGTGATTCTCTAAATCCTAAGGTTGAAAAATACATGTGTATGTACTGTGCTTTTCCTATCTGTAGACATGTTGATAAATGTAGTGAGAGAGTCAGCTATTGGAGGGTGGTATGTGACCATTGGTGGTTTAAAATGACTCTTTTAAAAAATTTTAATGTTAGCTTCTGATTTGATTTTTGTAGATGGGAAATGAATATACGTTTTCTGACCCATGTTAACAGTGAAACATTGATAAGAGTTCAATAATGAACACTTTGTTTTAAAAAATTGACAAAAGTATGTTATTATATTTGTAAATTTTGTCACAGTACTATTTTTTGAACTGTTCCTTAAAATACTTAGCTGAAATTTGAAATTTTTTTATGATTATTCAGTTTGTAAAATAGGATAATTTTTTTCAGGAATTGCTTAAGGATCCAGTATAAAGCACAAATGCTTGTTTCAATTGAAGTAGAGAGCACATACATGGTTAATATATGTTAAGTCAAGGTTCTTACTAAGTGATTTTATCAGTAGGATACAATTATTTTGTAAGTACTAATAATACTCCTATCAATTTCCTTATATTAACAACTTTTAAAAACTGAATCTCTGATTAGATTTAATATGTTTAAATTGGCTAGAAAAGGTCACTGGCAGTTTTTTTGAAATACAGATTTTTAGGGGGATTTAAATATTTGATGATATTTTCCAGGAATTGCATGGTAGTTAAATACTGGATACTTTGTGGAAAAGGGCAATGTGACACAGCTGCTTGTTGATGTTATGTAAGATTTTCTTCTTTTACAAAGATCTTGATACTTATTTTCAAAGCCTTTATCTCATCTAAGAAGTATGATGGTTTGAATTTCATTTTCTTCTAGAGAATTATAGAATGCATTATTTTTACTGCCTTCTCAGCTTATTTGCATAATGCTTCCTTTCACATACTGGGTTTATATATATTTGGAATTCCATGTCATTAAATGTGGTATAGAAATTTTTAATATAAACATATTTCCTAATTTGTACAAAAATTCCTTTCCAAAGAGAAAGTAGTTTCAAAATGACTGCAATGAAACTACCATTACATAGTAGACTGAAATACTTAGGAATTTGATTTTGAAATTATCACTTTTAATGTATTGGTATTTTCTTGCATACTTTATTTAGTATTTATATTTTAATCTTAATCGGAAATTCAAATATCCATATTACAATG
Organism: Hystrix cristata; assembly: GCA_004026905.1. Taxonomy (NCBI): domain Eukaryota; kingdom Metazoa; phylum Chordata; class Mammalia; order Rodentia; family Hystricidae; genus Hystrix; species Hystrix cristata. The sequence continues at coordinate 106,835 of PVJO010002909.1, read as the reverse complement.
ATTTTATATATCTTATGTTTCTTTGATTACTTGGCATAGACAATTTTAAGTATTACAGTTCAAACACTCTAGCATGAAGTCCCTGTCTATATATTTTCAATGTTAATTATACAATTTATGAAGACAGGTTTATTCCAATATATTCATGTTCAAGGGCTTTTTCATAATATTTCATTGCTAACCCATTAACCACATTCAATTTCATCGTACTTTAGCATTTTAACATTTTTCACATGCAGAATATATGTTGTTATTGTTATTCTCAGGGCTGTTTAAAGTGACAATTTTGTATTATTTTTTTCAGTTCTGGGAATTGAACCCAGGTTCTCAGGTATGCAAATACTTTTACAGAACTGCCAATTAAAAAAAACATTTAAACAGAAAGAAATCTTGAAAATTTAATGTGATCGTAAACATTTGCAACTCTTTTGTATACTGTTACATATTTTAATGTTCCGAGAATTCCCAGTTGATCGATCCAGAAGAATCACAAACTAAGTCCTTTAGAGTTATTCAGTCATAAAATTAGACATAAAGGCATTTAAATCAACATTTTATAAGACTTTAATGTAGCTCTAAAGGTATTGAATACTTTCAATTTTCGAATGATGGTATATTTTACATACTCTGGATGTGTACTGTTTTAAATATTTAAAGACCCTTTTATTCTTATTCAGTTTGAACTCCAAATGTTTATTGGGTACATATTTAAGACACACTGTAGTTATTATTGTATTTCTGACATGTTTCTTTCTCTCTATCTAACTTTCTTTCTTTCTTTCTTTTCTGTCTTTTCTTTCTTTTCTTTCTTTCTTTCTTTGTGCTGGGTTGGGCTTGAACCCCAGAGCTTGGTACATACTAAGCATGTGCTCTACTACAGAGCCAATTCTTATTAACCGTCTCACTTTTTTAGAAGACTTACCAAGAGCACTTTTAGGTTCACAGCAAAACTAGGATAAAGATACAGAGATTTTTTTTTTCCCGTGTAACCCTGCATCTATACATGCATAACCTCACCTGTTACCACCATTCTCCACTAGAGTAGTATAGTACATTTGTTAGGAATTGATGACCAGGCCCTGACTCATCATAATCACCCAAAGTCCATAGTTTACATTAGGGCTATCTTTTGGTATTGTACATTCTTATTTTTGATTCTCCTTTTTTAAAAGTCTGTTCACAGCAAATAAAAGGCAGTAAATCAAATAATTTTGGGGATGTGCTGGAGATCGAACTCAGGGCCTTGCGCTTGATAGGCCAGTGCTCCACCCACTGAGCTAAATCTCTAATCCCAGTATTTTTTTTTTTTTTTAAGTAAGGACATAAAGCGACAAAGCATTTACAGGCATTTAGTTATCTTTAACCTGTATTTAACTTATTTAATGTTTTAGGTTTCATGAAAAGTTACAAACTTCGCTGTTACCTGTACTGAATATAGTAAAAATGCAAACCCTTCACTGCAACTTTTGTTGTTTTCCTCCAAGAGTCAATCATTATTTGTGTTTGGTTTAATTCTTTTATATAGATTATGTAAGTACTATACTCTTTTATAGAAATTACGTAAATATTGTAGCTAGTTTTGTATATCTTTTTTTTTGTCTTTGTGGTGATGGTACTGGGGATTGAATGAACCTAGGGCCTTTGTACTGAGTTACATTCCCAGCCCTTTCTTAATTTTTTATTATGAGACAGTGTCTAGATAAATTGCTGAGTTGTGCAAACCTGGGTTTAAATTTATGATCATCCTGTCTCAGCCTCCCAGACTGTTGAGATTACAGGTGTGTACCACCATACCCAGTTCGTGTATCTTAACTGACCAATATTTTGGTATTGTGATTAACCTAAATGTCGCAAAGTATTTATAATGTAGTATATTTTTATTTCTAAATTAAGTACTGTATGACTAAACACAGTGAAACTATTTCTAATCAAATTACATTGGGGGGGCTGGGGATTTAGCTCAGTGATTAGAGTGCTTGCCTTGCAAGCACAAGGGCCTGAGTTTGATCTCCAGCACCACAAAAAAACAAACAAACAAACAAACAAAAAAACCAAATTACATTGGAAAGTTGTTTTAAATGTTCTATAGATTTGATTTGGGACAAAATATGAAATAAATATTTTATCAATTATTATTACCTTTTCAGACCTTGAGATATTTTCCCTTGAATTTTAAGTAGCAAGACTTTGAGCCTGTTTTCTATGTAGTTACTGTGGTCTATGGCACTGTACCATAGAGAGTTTATATGAAATGTGATTTACATTCTTCCATAAAATAATTCCACTGTATCATAATATAAAAATTGCTAACAGCAGTATGTTGAGAAACTACATTGTAAACCAGTGGGGTACATTTAGAGAGTGATTTTTTTAATGAGTGTTAAAGTAACGAAAGAATTAGGTTGCATTTTGCTGGGTCTCAATTCTGCTTTTCGGCACCAGGATTGGGTGACAGTCCAATGATTGCTTCCCTCCACCAATATCTACACACTTAACAAATTAAAATCGCCTTCTAAAATAAGATTTACTGATAACAGACTTAGTCTTGTAGTTACTTCTGTGATCAAGTGTAAACTGTGAAGTAACGATACCTAACTTTTCAGATTGTTGTGAATAAAGAGTAGTAATTTTATATAAACTGTCTAGTGTGTATGTGTCAGACTAAAATGTAAACTGCTCTGTGCCAGACTAAGATCATTGTTAAATTATTTTCAGTGGTTGAAAATTAAATTGGTATATTTTATGAGCTTTCTTTAAAATTGGGCAAGATTTGTTGTGTACTATTGATAGCTTAATTTTTATTGCTATGAACTCTAAGGTTTTTTATTATAGTTTTGTGGTATATAGAATATTTTTTGTTTTTTTGAGAAAAGATATGGTGTAATTCATGTTATCCTTGAACTCACTATGTATCCCAGGCTAGCCTGAACTCATGGCAATCCTCCAGCTTCAGCTTCCTTGAGTGCTGGGATTATAAGCATCTGCTACCATGCTCAGCTTCTGGAATATTGTTTAATATACCTGTAATTCCAGCAATTTGGGAGGCAGAGGTAAGAGGATTACTTGAACCCAAGAACTCCAGGCCAGCTTGAGTGAGATAGTGAGACCCTGTTTTAAAACCAAAAACAAAACAGCTTAAAATATCAGGTTATAAATTGAGGCTTGAAAATAATTTTGTTATGTAGATATTTTGTTCAAATAGTTTGTTGTACCTTGAGTTTTTTTTTTTAACCTGTGTTTTTGGGTGTAGATCATAAGCTTACGTGTTCTTTAATAGAAGCTAAGGAAAAAATACTGTTTTAAATAGACTTGCTGTGATAATTTAACACCTATTACTGTATTAATAATTATTCAGTCTTTGTGCAATTATAATGTATAGTAGTGTGTAGACTTTACATGTAGACTCTGGTCACAAAGACCAGTGATCAGATCCCAGTTTACTAGATATCTGTGGGGAGAGGTAAGTTACTATGTTAGTGTTTAGGGGGAAATTTTGGAAATGAGGATGTGGGCTTGACTGTGCACCAGGAGATGTATGTGTGTGTATGTGTGTGTGTGTGAGTCCACGCGCGCACAGGGCGGGGGTCTTGGTTTTGGCTAGAAGCTACCTCTTGGTACCTTCAGTGCTCATACTGGTCAATAGTTAACTTTCATCCCTCATTTGGAGGGTTATGGTAAAGATTGATTGAAATAAGATATGTGAAAATAATTTAAGGGCTGTAATCTCAGATTTTAGTTTTAATATTCATTTGAACATTACATTTTTATTAATACTTTTACCATATAAATGGTTGCTAGTTTTTTTTTTTTTTTTTTTTTTTTTTTTTTTTTTTTTTTTTTTTTTTTTTTTTTTTTTTTTTTTTTTTTTTTTTTTTTTTTTTTTTTTTTTTTTGAGACAGGATTTTGCCATGTAGTTCAGGCTGGTCTTTGACTCACTATGAAGTCCAGGCTGACCTTGAACTCCTGCACCACCATGCCTGGCAGTTGCCAGATTGTTTTAAGATTATGCCCTTAATTTTATTTTTTGCTTTATCAGCTTTATTAAGGTATAATTTATATACAATAAAATTCACCAAGTAAGGATATATTTAGATGAGTATTGGCAAATTGTATAACCATCACCAATATGATATGGAACATTTTCATTACTTCAGTTCTCTCATGCTCATTTGCATTCTGCCTTGAGAGAGACTCACTTGATTTGTATGATGTTTGACATGTCTTATTAGCTGGTTAACTATAACTTCGTCTCAGATATAATGTCTTTTATCAAATAAGGTCCACATTTATTGCCATGTTTTTTTCTCAGTTTGGTTTTTATTTTTTTAGTTATTTCTGCCTGGAAATTCCCCGTACATCAATAATTCCTGTGCTTATGAATGATATAATTCATACGCATTTTACTAATTTTCAGTCCTCATTTCATATATCTTTATGGTATGTTTTCATACAGTTTAAACTTACTGCTTGCCTAAGAGACAGTTAGGCTTACTGATACTCATATTTTTTGTTTTTTTGCCTTTTTTTTTTTTGTGGTACTGCGCACTGGACTCTGGATCCAGGTCATTGTATTGCTGAGCATGTTGTACTACTGAGCCACATTCTCAGCCCCAGAGTTTTAACTTTTAAAAAAACAGTTTCTGGGCATGGTGGCACATGCCTGTAATCCCAGCATGTGCAAAGATGAGGAGGATCAAGGTGAGTTGAAGACTAGCTCAGACCACATAGCTAGACCCTGTCTCAAAAAACAAAAAAGAAACAACAACAAAAAAGAACAAAGAAAATGGCTACTCTAGAAAAGTTGTAGTTCAATGATTTTTCTATTCAATTACTTTTTATTGATTACTTACTAAGTATAAAAACCTATTGGATGATATATTAAGGATTGTACTGGGTGTGATGGTGCATGCCTGTAATTCCACCACTCAGGAAACTGAGGCATTAGGACTTTGAGTTCAAGGCCAATCAGGGCTACATAGTGAGACACTGTTTCAAAAACAAAACAGAACAAACAAACAAAAGTTCTGCTCACTGGCTTCCTATGGATTTTCAAGTTTTTAAAATTTCACCACACTTCTTAATAAAAGATTTTCATTTGATTCTTGTTCTTTTCATAAAAGGCATAAAAACAAAGGATTAGGTTTCCTGTGTACCACTTAGTTTCTTTTTTTACAAAGTGAAGTTATTTATGGCTTTACCAATTTGGGGCAAGTACTAATAGCACTGTACCACTGAGCTACATCTTCACCCTTTTTATTTTGAGACAGAGTCTCTCTAAGTTCCTCAAATTGGCCTTGAGCTTGTGATTCCACCTCAGCCTCCCAGGCAGCTGGGAATACAGGTGCGCAGCTACCATACCCTGCACCTTTACTAACTTTATTTGTGGATGGATAACTATGATGAATAATAAATGTTTGAAATTTTTGAACCAAACTTAAGAACTTTTTCTATAGTATTAAAATATGATTTTCTGATTTCTTTTGGAGAAATCATGTTTGCCAGTGCTCAAAGTAATATTAATTTATTGTACTATTAAGAATATACTTAGCTGGGCATGGTGACATATACTTGTCATCCCAGCGCTAGGGAGGCTGAGGCAAGAAAGAGGCAGAGACAAGAGGATCGCTGTGAGTTGGAGGCCAGCCTGGGCTACATAGTCAGTTTTAAGGCAGCCTGAAATGCATAGTGAGACCCTTTCTCAAAAAAAAAAAAAAAAAATATATATATATGTATATACTTAATTTTTTGCCAGTTGCTACAAATCTTGTAACAGTCTAAATATTTTAAAATATTGTAAATTTAATTTACTAATCAATCTAAGTTTTTTGTTTAGTTAGTTTAAGTTTTTGTTAAATTCGTGCTATTTGATATAAATTCCAAATTACTTTTACTTTGATCATGACTTGTTTGTGACCATTTCTTTACTTAACTTTACAAGTGATTCTCTAGGTCATTAGCAATAGTGAGTAGAATGTTCCCAAATCCTATAATGTCTACATTCTTTAATCTTTTCTTTTTTCATTCAAGTGGATTATATTTATCTTTGGTTCAGTTTCTAATAAAAGTCTGACAACACAGATTATTTTTGTATCATTTTAAATACATAATAGGTCAATGATACATTAGAGTTTGTAATGAATTATATAAAGTTTTGCTAAGTATGATTTTAATAATATGTGATTTTGTTTGCAGTATAGAAACACTGGTGCTTGCAAATCAATTATGCTTTTCAGCAACTTCTTTAAATAGATTAAATATTAGAGACACATACCTAACATAGTTCAGTGAAAGCCATAAATTTAAAAGGTGATTAAGTCTTTTTCAATTTTAACAAAGAGAAAAAGCTTCACTTTTTAGAATTGGTTCAAAGTGCATCAGAAATTTAATCACAGTATTGGCTTCATCTTTTTATCTTTCTAATTAAAATTTTTAGTTGAATACCAAACCTAGGGATAGTTAGATTTGCATGTTTGCCCCTTTCACTGTTTGCTCTCATGCCATTGAAGAATTTTGAATAGTGAGGAATTTGCGCCCTTTGGCTCAGGTTGCAGGCCCACTTGATCAAGCCTGAGAATCGAGGGTCAGGACTATTCATTGCTTATCTTTTCCTTGGGCTACTTGTAAATCCTGCTTTCTCTTCTGGAAAACAAAACAAACTGAAAATCTTCTTCATATTAGACTTACATAAGACTTGCAGTATATGTGGGCATAACAGTTGATACTCAATAATTTCATTATTTTAAGAAGTTTTGATTACATTTAGCATTTTTTGATGTATATAATTTTATTTAAATAGATGTTATTTTATATAGTATTAGAAAAGTGTCCTGTTAGTAGTGAAAACATGTCAATAAGCTGTTCTTGCTCAGATTGAGAGTTTACCTCATTGAAAGTTAGTGAGTGCTTTAAGAAAATTGAATTAGTTAATTTGTATCAGATTTATAAAAAGTCCAAAAGTATTTTATTTGATGTACTTAATTTCTAGCAGTTATGCTGGCACTTGTCTGAATCAATAATAGCACAAGTTTATGAGCTGTACCAATAATGGTGTAAAGACTTTACATCTAGACTTGGGTTTAAACAAACACAAAACACTTTGTTCTTATCGCAGCATCCCTTAAAAGTATACAGCTCTAGTTCAGGACCTCAGGACCACCCATCACCCTGGACATTGGATACTCCTATTTATTCAAGAGGCTTGTGAAGTGTCTGTGTGCCAGTGGGGGATGGGATGTATATCTGTGTAGGGAATCATAGTTAAGGTGATTTTACCTCCAAGGAAAGCAGCAACCTTCTTCGTAAACTGAATTATGTCCCTGCAAAATTTTGTAGCTATAAAACTGAATTTATATGAAATGTTACTTTATATAAGTGCTGGTTATATTCACATTTTTCATGGTTTCAAGGTTAAAGTGAACCTCTGTTAAGATTACCCTCAATTCATTACTTTTCAGTTAGCAGGCCCCACCCATTGGCTTTGGATAGCTAAGACTAGCAAGCTTTTGTTTCTTCCTGTAGAAAGGAAAGGAAACTTTTTTCTCTTTCATTGCTTAAGTCATGTGACTTCCCTTTTAGTCACAGATAGGGCTGAAGTGAATCTCAATGAATGAGATGTCAGTTTTACATTTATAAGAAATATTTATTGAAATGTGCTCTTATTTAATACATGTGTTTTATACATTTAAGTATTTGTTTTGAATAGCTATTCCCTTATTTTGCACCCATGCTGTTAATAAGGAGGCTAGAAAAAAATATTAATGCTAAATAGATTTTTAAAACAATACTGACCTTTGTATCCATACCATGGTAGTTTTTCAGTGTACTTATTCTTCTGTCAGTTATCTTTTAGCATCTTTTGAGGTTTTTAAACCGTAGCTTGTTTCTCAGAATTTAAAATGTAAAGAAATTTAAGAGGGTGGTTGGGATGACTTTAGCCAGGGACAATTGCTGGTAGGGAAAAAAAAAAAGATTTAGAATAGCTTACAAATATAAAAAAGACTGAGCTGGGGATTTAGCTCAGTGGTTAGAGTGTTTGCCTTGCAAGTACAAGGCCCTGAGTTCGATCCCCAGCACCAAAAAAAAAAAATAAATAAATAAATAAAAATTAGGTATATTTCTTTTTTTTTTTCTTTCTTTTTTCTTCTTTAACCAAGAACATGTATTGGTACAATGTACATATAATGGTTACATTCATCACATTTATTTTGTACCTGTACATGATGCATCTTGGTAGGTATATTTCTTTTTGTTCCTCTTTTACCTCTTATTAATAGTAAGCACGGTATAGCTTGTTCTTTAGGAGAAAGGGCTATCCAGTTCATAATATTTAATATCAACACACTGTTACTTCGAATTGAAGTTACTGTTACTTGAAATTGAAGTTAAATGAGGATGAATGAATGTTGGCTGCTTAGTTCTAATAAGGAGTTTTAATCAAGATGTTTTAATTTAGGAGGAGCCATTTAAATTTAATCTTCGAACTCATTTTGTTCTTGTTTTATTTCAAATGTTAGTAAATTAGCTTTCTCCAAATAATAATAAAAAAATATGAAGCAATAGTAGTTTCCTAACTATCCTCTCTATCATTGATATTTAAAATATGTTGCTCTTTGGTGCATGATATTTCCACGCAAGTAGGTACTTTGAAAGACTTACAAGAAGAGTATTGTTTTAAGGTCTAATATACATTGTTATTTAAAAGGTTCCAATAGAATATTTCATATTGTCACATAAAGATTGTTCCTCGCATTTCATAGATTTGTAGATCTTTCTTTGTTGTTTTTTTGTTTGTTTTTTTGAGATAGGGTTTCACTATGTACAGTAGTTCAGGGTGGCCTTGAACTTGCTACGTAGTCCAGGCTGGCCTCGAACTCACAGCAATCCTCCTCCTTCAGCTTCCCAAGTGCTGGGATTACAGGAGACCACCATGCCCAGCAGATTTGTAGGTCTTAAAAAACAATGATGATATTTGGTCATATTTTGCTATTAATATGAGATAACTTGGTTAACTAGATTTATAAGTATGATCTTTTGGTCCTGTTTTAGCATGAACATGAAGAAAATCACTTAACTTTTAGTAGTTTTCTAAAAAAATCTTTAAAATTTAGATAAGAGGTTTGTTGTGCTACAGAGAAAGACTACTTATGGTTCTGTTAGTAACAGTGGGTTATCAGCTTTTCAAGAACTAGGATTTGATTTGAAGTCTGGTGTATTGGTCCATGCTTTCATTGACATTCAGTTTTATGGGAAGTGATCTATTTTTTGTGTGCTTTACAACCAAGTGTTTCAATTCTGTTTACTTAATTGAATTTAAAATTTATATTAATATTTTAATTAATGTATGTCACCAAGATTTTGTTTTAAAGTCCATGATTCCCCTTCATTTACCATTTGGATAGGAAGGTATTCATGAAATACATTTATTAAATATTGAACCTCATACTAACATTTGTTGTTGAAACAATCCATTTGGTATCCTGGTACTTTAGTTTTAAAATAAAACATTAATAAACCAATAGCAGCTTTTAAAAATTGCTATCAGAGTCTTTTGTGTAGTACACACTTTCATTTAAACCTAACAAAATTTGGTATTAATAACAAAATTTGATGTTAAGAGATAAAAAGCTAGCCTGGTGTGGTAGCACATACCTGTAATCCCAGTACTCTGGGAGGCTGAGGCAGGAGGATTGCAAGTTCAAATTCAACCGCAGCCTAGGCAGTTTAGTGTAGTGAGACCTATTTTAAAAACCAAAATGGCTGCGAATGTAACTCAGTGTGAAGGGCCTGAGTTTAATCCCCAGTAGCACATTTTTTTTAAAAAGGTGAAAAAGTTAAGGCTCCCTTCTGCTTGTTTGTGGTACTGGGGTTGAACCCAGGGCCTTCACACTGAGTTATCATCTCCATCCCTTTTTTTAAATTCCTAAGACAGGGCCTCACCACACTAATTTGCCCAGACTAGGTTCAAACTTTGGATCCCAGAGCACTGGAATTGCTACCATGCTCAGTGAGGCTTTCCCTTTTCACAACTCTTTTATCTTCTTGCAGAAATTTTCTTTAATTTTCATGGAGAAAAGTAGTTTCTAAAATGAATGTATTCTTTATATTTGTCAAAAGTACAGGGCTTATTTTGGCATGGGTGGAGGAGGTAACACCATTTGATGTATTGCTACTTGTTTTCATGTGACCTATGGAAAATACAAGGTTCATGAATGATTTGACTTCTTGCTTTTCTTTCCCTTAAAATAAACTTAGCAACACATAGAAAGTAAGTTTTCAAGTAGTTGAGAGGCCAAGTCAGTGAGAATTGTTTTTTTTCAGTACGTATTTGTCAGGATTAAGTCTTTAATTTTTAAAGACACTTTCATACTAAAAATTCTTGAATGACGTTTGGGAGATTATCTTGTTAGATAATGAGCACTTTTCCACCTTCTCTGCCTTTAATTTCAGAAGTATTAGGTCACTGTCAAACCATTACTATTCCTAAAAGTAATTCACAATTTTTAATGTGATTCAATGTCCAGTACATGTCCAAAAATTTCACAAGACATGAAATGTTTTCAGAGTGAAATTTTAATAGAAAATAATTCACTATTTTGATTATATTTCTCAGTTTTCAGCTATAAATTGAAAAAAGAAATTACCCAAATTATTAGTGTTACTTTGATGTTCCCAAATTATGCCAGCCCAGCAGGAATTACTGCAGCCCTAAACCAGCTCTTTCTTTAGTCTCCTTCTCCCCTTCTTTCCCTCCCATTCCCTTTCCGGAAGGAAGCCTGAGGCCCTAACTCTAGAGATACCAGGACAGAACAGTCATTCAGCAGAAATGTCTGTTTTAGCAGAATTTGTCATTTGTTGAAGAGTGTAGTTGAGCAAAGGTTAGTAACAGATAATAAAGTTTTAGAATTTATTAAAAATTAATTTAGAATTTACTTTTGATACATCTGGGTAATGCTGCCATTATGAAAAAAGGAGCCTAGTTTGTAGGTGTATATTTATTAGCAGAATCAAATTTAGTCTTTCACTGCTTTTCCTTACATTTATTAAATTTTTATATATTTTCTAAGTTTCTTGACAATAATATCCCTAAAACTAGAGGAGAGTTACTTCTTGACAAGTGTATTAGGTGGTCAGATAATTTGAACTTTCTACCCACTTAGTGCTATTACCTAAATTGCCAAAGAAAGTGCATATGAATGTTTTCTTCTACATCATTTATCTTCTAAAGACAATGTTTTGTGTGTCTAGGACATTTTTACCAGGAAGGCTTTTGAAACCACACAATGACTCATAAAGTAGGCTGACAATGAAAATAAACAGATGTTGATAGATCTAGAAATGTCTTGTTTTGCTTCTTTAGAGAGACTGTTTACGATACTGATTTGTTTTCCAGGATTAATAGGAATTTGCAGATTAAGTGGCATAAGACATAAACACTATAAATCATAGTGTAAGACTGCTGAAGGCCTAGTTCCTTCCATTATGCTATAGATATTTCTACTAGCATTTCATCATTTTAATGGGTAATCTCTTTACTTAGATTCACATGCATTTAGTTAAATCTGTTATTCTTGTTGACTGTGATTTGAAAAATTTAAGTATTGTGGTCATGTAATCACATGGAATTAGCTTTAACAGGATTTTAGACATTATAATTTGTATCTGAAAGCTAATAAAAGTAAATATTATGTACTTCTTACAGTTTGAAATTTTAAATGTTTCTTATTTAAAGAACAAAAACAATATAACATAAGTAGATTTAAGGTAATACAAATTTTAAGAATACATAAGCAAACTTAATAGAATAATTTAAAAACTATATTTCGATTGTAATAATGTTTTTCCTTTTTGGTTCAAAGCTTTATTTTACTTATTTTGTTTTAGCTGCCTGTTAACACTTAAATCCCTACAACTACCAATTCTTAGACATAGGCTATACTTTGCCACCAAATGGCAAATGGTTCCTAATTGACCATCCAAGGCCACTGCTGTAACATCCCTTTACTGCAGAACCAGCACCAGAGTCCAGCCCATTGTGTTCTGACAACACAAGAGAGTCCATATGCTACAGCCAGTTAATATTGTAATCATGACAATGAATTGCTGGTAGCCTACTTTCACACAATTGAGTTAGTTTGACTGGAGAGCAGTTCTGGGTTCTGGTCACATTTAGCTATTTTAATTTCCTATTAATGTGCTTACTTAGTGCTAGGTGCTAGAGATTCAAAAAGGTGAGAATGGCCAGGCACACTGTGCTGGCCTGTAGTCCCAGCACTCAGGAGGCTGAGACAGGAGGATCACCACAAGTTTGAAACCAGCCTGGGTTACATAGCGAGTTCAAGGCCAGGCTGAACTACACAGCAAGATCCTGTCTCAAAAAAAAAAAAAAAAAAAAAAAAAAAGGCAGAGGATTCTTACCTCATTGGAGCCAAAGGAGATAGTCTAGTCATGTAGATCAGCAAAGAAAAGGTATACTGTATTGTGAGTCTGTGGTGGTGATGGATCTCATCTAGTCTCAGGCTGAGGCTTCTTTGGGCCAGAATATTTGTGATGAGGCATAAAGACTGAGGAGGCAAAGAAAAAGCAAAAAACGAGGAAAAGGCCTTTTTAACGAGGGAGGGGTTGTATGTAGACACTCTGTGGCAGGAAAGAACCAATTAAACATGAACTTCACAAACTATTAAAATTTCAAAGATCAGAAATACCCAGTCCCTTTCTTCAAAAGCATTTCCCAGAGAATGCTAAGCGTTAAGATAAGAACATTATGGTAAGAATTGTCCATAATTTTAGTAGCAGAGAAGGCTTTACAAAGGAAGAGAACTTTTGAGATGAGCCCTGGAAATGCCTGAGAATGTGTCAGCCCCACACAGCATTCTGAGCAGAGGTGAGGGAGCCCTGGAAAGGTCATCTTGTGGCTGAGGCACTAGGCGTGGAGGGAGGAGGTGTGGGAATGGTGGGAGATGACGCTTGAGTCCAACAGGGTCAGTTTGTGAACAGGCAGGTTTATCTTTATTGATGCTCACACTAAACATTATTATTTATGAATTTCTTGAATATATTTATTCCCTCAAATGCTTCTTTGGTTTTTTCTTTTCTGAACAAAATTTAGACTTTTTAGCAAGACATCTAACCTTCTTTATGATCTGACTGAATCTACTTTTTCTGTTTTCCTTTGCATAGTTCTTGGTGCAGTTGTTTCCTGTGTCAGGTAGCACGTGCCATTTTGTGGCCCTACCTTACTTTGTTGTTTCTCTTACCTTGCTACAATCAGTACTGCCTTCCCCCCATACTTCTTCCCCTGTTCACTTTTTGAAGTCTTTTTCTTCCTTCTGAGCCAGCACCAGAATCAGGCCTATTTTTCTCTGTGACCCTTCCCCATTATTCTAGCTGGAATTTCTTAACCTCTTTCTCATAAATTCTAAAACTCCTTATAAGTAATTGCTCATGTACCATAGACTACCTTCTTTTATAATTTGTTTTCCTGTTTCTCCTACTAAATTGTAGACTCTTAGTGGAAATTGTTTTACCAAATTTTGTATTCCTGTAATACTTAGGTATTTATTTTCCTTATAATTCTACATAAAACATTTCTTGAACAAAGAAAAAGTGTAATACTTTCACAACATTTTTTCTTGCCTTTCACTGGGTAAAATGATTTAGATTATAGAAAACTAGCTAGATTCATATGGTTCTAGGACAACAATGGCAAACCTTTTAGAGCTTTCAATGATAGAAACAGCCCACAGTGGCATGTGTGCCATAGGTTTGCCACCACTGGTCTAGGACCTCATGTGTGAAGTATTTTTAAGAAAATCTAGTATTTACTTCTTTTTTAGTTTAACTCTTAATAGTTAATTATGCATTGAGTGATATATGATAGGCCCTGTATTTAGAGACTCAGGACACTTCTGGATTTCTGCTTTTTTTTTTTTTAAGCAGAAAAATAATGTCTTTTGTGTTACATTTATTACTGTAGTTAACTGCTAAGTCTACTGTATCTCTGGTTTATAGGAGGGGAAGGACTTATCTAATTGTCCCTTTAAGTCCAACAAACATTGAAACTCAATGTTTTTAAAAAATGTGTTTAGGGCTGGGGATTTAGCTCAGTGGTTAGAGTGTTTGCCTCGCAAGCATGAGGCCCTGAGTTCGATTCCCGGTACAAAAAAAAAAAAATGTTTTTAATTAGTGATAATATTGTTAGGAAGATGAGATGTAACCGTGAATGTTAATTATGGAGCCTTTGGAGTGGAAGATATCTGGGTTTGAATCCCAAGGTTTAGTGTTTACTAAGTGCTTGAATTTTGCTAAATTACCTTATTTTAGATTTCCTACCTATAGAAATTAGATACCAATACTAATTTTATAGGTGTATGAAGATCAGAGTATATTCTCAGTGTCTTGAAAGGGGAATAAAGGTTATCCTGTTTTCATTTAAATTTTTTTAAAAAGTGTACATATGATACAATTAATGTAATGCAGAAAGATATGTCTAGTAAAAGGGATAAAGGTAAGATTTGATCTCAATAGCAAGTAAATGCAGTTTGACCGCACAAGATGAAATTTAATGGAGAAAAAACCAGAAATCAGCATCTTGGACCAATAGGCACCATTGTTTACATATCTACCTTGGAAGAAAAGAAAAGATTTCTTTCCTTCCAAGCAAAATTCTTTTTATTTATGTATCCACCCGTGTATCCCATATTCCTCTGGGAAAGACAACTTCATCCCCAGATAAGGGATAGTTTCTATTAGTGTAAGTGCATGGGATTCTGCTGGCAACTGCTGTAATCCAGGAGCTGGAATGAGACTTGAGTTTGTATGTTTACTCTGAAGGGAACAGTTATTTCCATTATACTATTAACAGAACCACTGTCCTTAGTCTTTTTTTTTCTGCTTTAATTTTATTTGCTTGGACAGAACTTCTCTCAGTAACAATTCCTTTTATGTGTACTGATCCCCAGCCTGGAGGACGTGCTTTTTAACCCTTTTCCCATCTTCACCTTTCCAACGTTTTTGGTTACTCAGATGTGAAAACCTAGTGTCATTTCTGATTTAGGATTCATGTCTAATCAATAAGCTCAACTTCTTTTAAATCTCAAAATGCCACACAATTTATGTCATCTGTACTCGAAACCTTAATGATCAGAGCAGGGTCTTGATTGGGTACCCCACGGTCCATACCTGACAATCAAGGACCAACTGACCTGCTCTCTTTCCTACCCTCCTTCCTTTCCTTAATTGAACTCAGGACCTCAAGCATACTAAGAATGTGCTACATCTTGCAGCCCCTTTGTCTTTATTTTCACGTGAAGAATGTAGAAATGATTGGTGTATTTAGTTTATATAAAAATTTAGGTCATCATTAATTCTTCAGCTAGTTTTTAAATCTTATAAGCAAGTTAATATTTTTTCTCTTAGCTAATATGAATCGAATTTTGCTATGGTTAGAGACTCTCACTTCTAAATATATTTAAAATTCCGTAATGTACTTATCTTTAATAAAATGCCATGAAATCATGTTATCAAAATGTATAGGGTTACACAAGTATTGATGAATCTATATATGTAACCAAGGCAAATTAAGTATCTTTTCAGTATCATTTATAGTTAAGAGAAGATGCGTTTTTGTGTCTTTGAGGAAGGAAAATGTTTTGTCCTGCTATAGAGTCAGGAGGAAAAGCATGTGGATAGGGAAAATGATAAAGGTCTTGAAAGATAGAAATTGTCCTTTGATCTTGAGAATTTTGTGTGACATAGGGAATTTCTAGGAGCCTTTCTCAACTTTTACCTTCCCAAATTGGTTTCAAAGATAAATAAATGTATATATTCTTTTTTATGACTAGAAGGTCATTTGCTGACCTAAATTCAAACGGCAAATGTAGTAAGGTTCCATCCTGCATTGTAGAAATTAACTTATCTTAAAAGAACAGTTTTCATTTAATATTAAAGGAAATAGCTTTCATACTCCCTTTATGTTTCTTTCATTTCAGCGATTGATTCATTGTGTGTACTTATTCACATATTCATTAGTTGTCACACACGTATTTTCTCTGTACACTGAGATCTCCCCTCTGCACACAAATTGAATTAACCTTTTTCATGTCATGTCCACTAAAATTGTTATTTTCTTAACACAACCACTGGGAAGAGGTCATCCTTAATATGTGATTATTAATTTTATCCCAACCATATATTAAAATATGTCAAATACTATTATTTTTTGTTACGTATTCATGCTGTATGTTTTCTTTCTAATCTCTTGGACATTTGATGCATTCCTAAGATGATGCCAGGCTAAATTTAGGCTTCACACAACAGACTCCGAAGCATTTTATTTTAGCTAATAACATATGACATCATGAAAGATTCAGGAAATAAGTTTCCATGTTATAAAATTGCCTTAGCCTATTGTTTCCTCTGTGCTACTATTTCCCATCTTCTCTAAAACACAGCTGTTTAAAGTCGTTCCCCTCATTTTTGCTGTTCTTGCCATTTTGCCGCACCCCCCCCACCCCTCTTTGTGGTGTAAAGAGCTTCTGTAGGAAATTGATAATCTGTGTCTTTCTGCTTCAAAGTCTTTAACAGTGGAGCTGGCTGCTAAGAGAAATTGACCGGGTTCCTGTGATCCTTGTCAGTTTCTCTGGTTAATCAATTTTTCTTTACTGGAGATGGTGTTTTAACAAAAGAAAAGTAACCTGAAATTTCTGTCACTTGCTGGCTGCTGTCTACCTTATATCTGGTTTTCTGACCCTATCGCTTTATCCTTTTATTGTAAACTTATTTTTTGTCTTTCAGTTATTGCATTTGTACTGGGGAATGAAGAGCTAATTCATTGAAATTCATTTATCTTTATTGATTCCAGGTAATTTGAATACTTGAATAATTCAATTTGTAAAGTGGTTTGTATATTCAAAAGACAATGACTGCAAGTCAAAAGAAGCACAATCCTTTTCTAACTCTTCTTGACTTTGCAGGAAAAACCAAGGGAAAGCACTTCCACCATGCAGTACTTGAAAGGGACTCACACTGTCCTGGAAACTGCAGGGACACCCAGAACAAGAGAGTTATTTGTTACCCATTTTATAGGGGTGTTTCTTAAAAACATGTCAAGGACTATTTTTTTTTTAATTTTATTTTAATGGTACATTTTAGATGTACATAGTAATAACATTCATCATAGGGGATTTGTACCTGTACATGATATAGCTTGTTGCTTCTTTTTTTCCCATTCCCCTCCCCTCCCCTTACCCCCTCCTCCTTCCCTATTTACAAAAGCTTTGTTTCCATTTTTTCCTTCCATTTCTTTTATTTCTCTTGTCCCTCTGTTCTGTTCCCCCTCCCTTGTTCTGTTTCCCATTTGGACATTTTCTTCCCTTTCCCAATATAATACATTTTAGTCTTTATTTACACTCTCAGTTTCTCACACCAGAGAAACATTGTGGTATTTAAACATGTGTGTCCGATTTATTTCACTTAAGAGTATGATCTCAAGATGCATCCATTTACCTAGGAATATCTCAAGCTTATCATTCTTTATGGCAGAGTAGTACTCCATTGTATTAAAAAACCACTTTTTCTTTATCCATTCTGCTGTTGATGGGCATTTGGGCTGTTTCCAAGATTCAGCTATTACAAACTGTGCTGCTATAAACATAGCACTATTATACTTAGGTACAAGTTAAAATTCATCCATGTCTTCTGGTAACGGATTTGAGCAGCCAAGTTAACTGAAAGATAAGTGTATAAGAACTGATGAGAATATTTACAAAACAGTAGGATGTATTTAGAATATCCTTTAGGACATTACACAAAGGTGTTTTTAATAGTGATATTAGAGAGACAGTAGATTGGGTTACTGTAGGGAGAAAGAGTTAATTTGAATGCCCTTCAGCTCAGTGGTAAGATTGAATGGTGGATGATAACCCAAAGCATGTTTCATAAATACAGTGGTACCTCAGTGTGTCCTATTAATTGGCTGCAGAAGGTGCAATGGGTGCCAAAAACAATGAGTACCAAATAAATTGTTTTGATATGGTGTCAGGAGGCAGTAGAATGGGTATGGAGTTGGGAGGCAATTGACAGTGACAAGTTCTAGCTCACTGTTCAAGTAGAGTGCCCCTGACAAAATTTTTCACATCAAAATGCCTTCAGAATCAAATTTTCAAAGTGATCCAGTACCAAGGTATGACTGCAAGTAGCTCTGTGGTATATTACTAAGTGTTCTCTGAAACAAGGAAGTTATTCCTATTTAATAAGCTTTGGAAATTCTTGGTTGAAAATTTGCCCTGTTTCTTTAATATATAACTTCTCAATGTCTTACCCTATAGTTTACTATAAATCTTTATGATACAGACATAGGATATAGTATTTTTCATACTTAATAAGATCTTTGTTCCATACTATTCCCCCTTCCCCCTTTAAGAATTGTCTCCTGTAACAATTCTGTGGAAGGCAAGCACTGGGAAATTCTTCATTGATGGCAATAATTATTTATTAATCAATATTAACATCTTTACTGTTTAGTTTATAGTTAATCATTAACTGAAAGCTTAAAGGTCTTATAAACATCTTTTAAACATTTTTAATGATATATTTTTATTTTATAAATCCAGAGGCATAAATAATGTATAAGACCTCCAGAGGTCGTTCATCGTATAAAAATAGCATAACAGATAAACTAAAATCAAGTGAGAGCCGTATGTGGTGGTACACATCTGTGATACCAGCACTCAGGAGGCTGAGACTGGAA
This sequence comes from Hystrix cristata, assembly GCA_004026905.1. Lineage (NCBI taxonomy): Eukaryota > Metazoa > Chordata > Mammalia > Rodentia > Hystricidae > Hystrix > Hystrix cristata. Next base: position 88,090 of record PVJO010002909.1, on the reverse strand, counting down.
GATCACTGTGAGTTGGAGGGCGTCTTGGGTGACATAGTGAGTTCAAGCCCAGCCTGGACTACATAGTAAGACCATGTTTCAAAAACCAAAAAACAAAATCAGGTGCTTTGGAGCTTAATAATTGGGATTTCCCCAAAAAAGTATGTTATAGCTTTTACTGATATAAATGGTGTAGCACACAGTTTATAAGAGATGATAAAAATGTAATACTTTTTCTTATAAAATTCATGTGGTGAGTTGATTTTGTTAATTTTTTTTTCCGTACTCCAGATCTCTGCCCAAACTGTACTTGACAAACAAGTATAGTTGTTACATAATGTTAAATGATATGTTTAATACTTGTGAGTTCATGAAAGCAAACCAGCAAGCACAAAGGCATATCAGAATTTTGTTTGAGAATATTGTGAACAATTTCTTTGCTAAAGTGGGTAACAGGTTCTGAACACTGTAATATTATTCCTTAAATTTTTGTGCTATTTACAGTGTTATGACTACGGGTAGGGTGTGTTGTTAAGTTTAGTAGTCATCATTTTTTTAAATGTGGGACAATGAATGAAACAATATATCAAGCCATGATTTGTACCTATGCCACTTTCTGTATTATAAATTCTCCCACCGTGGCCAATTTCAAGCTATCAGTGTGATGTCCTGTGGATCAGGAAAAAATGCCCAGTGAAAAACTTTAAGTGGGAAGGAAAAGAAAACTTTTTCTCTTACCTTCATAAGCCCTATCAATCAGACTGGTAAAAGATTGGCTAACAAGAGAAAAGCATGCAAATTTGTTTTATATGACACAGGAGCCTTCGTAAAGAAATAAAGACCTGAAGAAATGTTTCATCCTGAGTGTTTTCCTACTAGTTTTGATGAAGAGTGGAACATCATGGAAAATCATGCTTGGACAGAAGGGTATAAACTAAGTAAACTGGGGAAAAGCTAGCAAAGCCTATTCTGATTCCTTTTCAGGTCTTTTACCTGTATTTTAATTGATTCTCCTTCATAGATTTATAGGAGTATTTTATATTTTCTTCATAGTGCATGTGTGAATTTTTCATCATACCCATGTTCAGCAGATAGCATTCCCTAATCTGTGATTTACCTTTTTAATTTGTTTAATGATGAATGTTTTATTTTCTCAATTTTTATTTATGATTAATGATTTATTTTTGTTTAATGATTACTTTGTTTAATGATTAGTTTGCTTTTGTTTAATGATTAATTTGTTTAATGATGAATGCTTTACTTACTGTCTCAATTTTTGTTTTTATTTATTTTTAATTTTTAATTTTATTAGTACATGTTTGCAATTCATGCAGTTTACAATCTTGGGGAATGGTTACATGTACATACAGCAGCTTATTTCTTTTTTTTTATAATCCCCTTCTCCTTTCCTCCATCTCCCTCCTTCTTCCAGTTCCCCATCCCATTTTTCATTCTCGTTGATAATATTGATCTTAGCTCATGTTATGGCATATAATGTTTACGTTAATTGAGGTTATCAGGTTCTTCTACACGGTTTATCTTTTTTCTACGTATTTCCCTTCCCCTGCTCACCCCTCACACTTTTCCCTTGGACCACTTCCCTATTGCAAAAGATCTGTCTCCTAGTCGCTTTCTGTCCATTGACAGGGTCTCACCACGTAGCTCAGGCTGGCTTTGAACTAGCAGTGATCCTCCTGCCTCAGGCTCCTGAGCACTGAGGATTACAGGTGTGTGCCAACGCACTCAGCTATGTTTTGATAATGTCCAGTTTGTTTTAATTTCCTTTTACAGTTAATGTTTTTATGTCTCATTGAAGATACCTTTGCATACCTCAAGGTCATGAAGATAATATACTTGTTTTCTTCCAGACATACTACAGGTTTAACTTTACATTTATATCTAAGATGCATTTCAAAGTAATTTTTTCGGGGCGGGGTTAGTGCTGGGATCGAGCTCAGGGCCTTGTGCGAGGCAAGCCCTCTAACTATTGAGCTAAATCCCCAGCCCTTTGAAGTAATTTTTTAAGGGGGTGAATAGTACTGGGATCAAACATAGGGCCTAGTATGTGCTAAACACGTGCTCTGCCACCATTAACCCTAGCCCTCACATTCATTTTTGAGTAATCAAGTAGATGCTGTGGTTCATTTTATTGTCTTGTCGATGTCCATTTGATCTCGCATCCTGTACTTGAAAGATTATCCTTTTCCTAATGAATTACAGTACAACCTTTGTCATAAATCAGGTAAATGTAGATATGTAGGCCTACTAATTCTTTGGTCTATTTGTCTTTGCTCCAGCATTGTACTAATTAGTGTAACTTTATAGTAAGACATTATCTGATAGTTTAAATTTTCCAACCTTATTCTTCGTAAATGTTGTCTCATTATTTTAAGTCCTTTTCTTTTCCTTATTAATTGGAGAGTAAGCTTGTTAATTTCTACCAAAAATTAATTCTGAAGGGGTTTTGTCTGTGGTTCAATTTGAGGACAAAATTGGAAACACTATTGAGTTGTTTAATCCATGAACATTTGTATATTTCTCTTTATTTAGAAATTCATTAATTTTTCTCAAGAATGTTTTTTACTTTCAGCACGGGGCTTTGCAGATCTTTTATTAGATTTATTCTCAAGTATTTGGTATTTTGGATGATCATATTTGACAGTATTTAAAATTTTTTATGTACCATTTTCGTTACTACTTACAAAAGAACTGTAGCTTTTGTTTTGTTTTTAGTACAGGGGATTGAACCCAAGGAGTGCTGCTATATATCTATATATCCTGTCTTTCTTTCTTTTTTTTTTTTTTTCTTTGTATTTTGTGATAGTGTCTTCCTAAATTGCCTAGGCTGGTTTTGAATTTGCACTCCTGCTTCTGGGGTTACAGGTATGCACCTCCACACCTAGCAGAAGATTTAAAAAATATTGCCCTTAAATCTTTCAAATTTGCTGAATTTTCATGTTTTAATAGCTTATACATTTAATTTTTTTCTGTGTAAATGATCATTTTCAGATAATTTTACTTGCCTTTCCAAATCTAATATCTCTTATTGCTACCTGTGGTAGCAGATGTACTTGTCTTACTCCCAACTCAGGGAGAAAATGTATAATAATTCTTCATTAACCATGGTGTTAGCTATACAGTTTTTGTAAATATATCAAATTATGACAGTTCTGTTTTCTTCCTAGTTTGGTGGTAGTTCTTTTTAAAATTATGAACAATTTTATCAAATGTCTTTTTGCGTATTTAGAGATGATTATGTGGTATTCTCTTGGGTTGATGTGCTAACTCATTTTGACTGGTTTTTCAAATGTTAAAGTAATTTTATCTCCCTGTAATAAATTCTACCTGGTTTTGACATACTGTACTTTTTATATATCACTGGATCTAATTTACCAATATTTTGCTTAGGATTTTTATACCCATGTACATGAGATATTTGCATTAGTTTTCTTCTTTTCAGTATTGTCAAGTTTTGGTATCAAGGTAAAACTTGACCACTAAGATTCTTTAGACGACTTTTCCTTCTTTTCTGTTTTTTGAAAAAGTTGTGAAAATTACATTATTTTGTCCTTAAATGTTTACAAAGGCTCACTAATATAGCTGTACAGCCTGGAGATTTTTTTGCGGGAAGATGTTTAATTACACATTGAACTTTTAACTAGACATAGGACTATTTAGACATTTTCTTTTCTCATTAATTTTTAGAAATTGTGTTTTTCAAGGAATTTATGTATTTTGTGTAAATTTTCAAATTTATTGACCCACATAATCCAGGATAGCCTCCTCTTAGTTTCTTCTTAATTTCTGTATAATTTGCAGTAATAGTCCTATTTCATTCCTTACATTAGAAATTTATATTTTCTTTATCTTTTTTTTAGGGAGGGTGTGCTTGGATTTAAACCCAGGGCCTCATGCATACTAGACCACTGCACTACTACCGAGCTACATGCCTCTCTCTATCTTGATTACTCCTTGAGAGATTTATCCATTTTACCATTTACTTTGTTCATTTTTTTCCATTATATTTGTTTCTGTTTCATTGTTTCTCCTTTTATTTCTGTGCTTTCAATTTCCTGCTTAATTTTTCTTTCTTAGCTTCTTAAAATATTAGATTATTGAGTTTTAACCCCTTTTTGTCTGTAAGTGTACTTACAGATACATATTTCTCTCTGAGGCAACTTTGGCTACATTTCTTATATTTCATTATATCTTCTTTTCATTACCATTCAGTTCAAAATAAGTTTCACTTTTTTTGTGATTTCTTCTTTGACCTATGTATTTTTCAGAAATATGTTGCTAAATTTCCAAATACTTGGTGATTTTGTAGCTATTTTCCTGTAATTGCCTTACATGTAATTTCATAGTGATCAGAGAATATATTGTGTTCTATTTTATGTGTATATGTGTGGTGTATTTGGTACTGGGGATTGAACCTAGAGCCTTTACGCTGATCTATGTCTATAGCCCCTTGTTTTGTTTTGGGGAAAAGGTGTCCCTAAATTACAAGTTGCCCAGGTTCTGATCCTCCTGTTGCACCCTCCTGGAGAGAGCTGAGACTACAAGTGTGTGCCTTTACATCAGGCTTGATTTCAGTCCTTTCAGGAATACTTTTAAAAATTTAAATATTCGCTGTATTTTCCCCTCATATCTCTTATCTGTGGCTTTTTATAATGATAGAAAAATACAAATGTTTGGACCATTTCAAAAAGCTTATCTTCTTTTATAGAAGGAGGAGGCTTGTACTGGGTGTCTATATTGTTAACTCCATAATGAAAAAACTCCATAACTCCATATAAGTAAATACATGAAATACAGTATGAACTGTAAAAGCATATGATGAACTAAATGTAAACTAAATATAAAAAAGCTAAAACCAACTAAAAATAACTTCAAATTTGATAATAAAGGGAGACTTATTAGATAGTGTGTTTTGTATATGTGCTGCCGAAGCGAGCACTAGATAGTGTGTTTTGAAAAAGGTTAAAATACCAAGTAATTAGCATGTATTTTTGGGGGGAGGTTAGTGGTGCTGGGGATCAAACACAGGGTCTTGCGCTTGCTAGGCAAGTGCTCTACCACTGAGCTAAATCCCCAGCCCCAATGTCGTGTACTATGAAGACACACCAGAAACGTACATCAAACAAAATTGGGATCATTAATGTGCACTAGTGAGGGAAGTAGCAGGTAGTGTAGAGTCTGGGAGCATCTCAGTAAGGGATTTAGGTGATCTGGGGAGAGGATTGAGGCAGTAAGAGTTAACTGTGGATTGGAAGCTGTCAGAAATTAGGAGTAGTTCTGTGATTGGGCAGCTTAACAGTTTTTCCCTGGAAAGCAAGAGGAATATAGTAAGGCTAAAACTGGAATTGGTAAGAAAGTAGCCATATTCGCCAGAATGGAAGATCATTTGATCATTTTTTGGTTTGAACAATGTTCTTTTTTTTTACCCTTGAAATAAGGTCACAAACTGGTCTTGTCTGATGTGGGTGTTCTCTGAATTGTTTTATGTTCTACTGGAGAACACCCAAGCCTAACCAAGCCTAAGGTCAGCCTAATACAGGTCAGCTCCTTGCTGTTAGGGGCTACTTTTTTCTTTCTCAGTATTTAACAGTGAAAATGAAGAGGAGAATTTAGCACGTTTGGTGGCAGTTTGGTGACAAATGGTAGGTGTTGTCAGGAGGTGCTGAAGTCTGTATTTGGGGTATATAATAAAGTAATTAAGGGAGGTTGTGGTAATGGTCCAGTAAGGAAAGACCAGTAGGTGCATGATCTTGATTGATAAACTAGGAATGTAGCTTGGGTAGATTTCTCAACCTATTTGTTGTGTGATGAAGTTAGTCTTTGTAGACAAAGCTGTTTTCTAAGGTTATTAAATATAAAAAATGATTTTAATGAACATGATCTTATCTATGTAACTTTACTTCAGACAACTTTTTATTTCTGCAGTTTGTCCATCCACATCATCACATAGTTTTAATTATAATTTTATATTTTGATTTACATATGCTGATAAAATGAAATCAAAAGGAAAGAGGAATAAATTTTAAATTCTTGACAGTAGCAAAATTGAAACATGGGGGTTGGGGATTTGGCTCAAGTGGTAGAGCACTAGCCTAGCAAGCACAAGGCCCTGAGTTCGATCTCTGGCACCTCTCCCCAAAATTGAAGCATATGTACATAGCAGTTTCTCAATTGGATGTTAAATGATAATAAAGTATCAACAAAGTAACATTCACTAATGTTATTTCTACAAGGTTTCTTAAAAGTTGCAATACTGACTTAACTACTATAATGATAAAGTACTTTTAGGTTGAAATTTTGACATTTGGTGATAATGATAGAAAATAATGAGAAGGGTGGAACTTCTAATTGTAGGAAGTTTATATTCGTACTGAAATCAAAATTTATTATCTACTTGTGGCTAGGTTCATATCCTATAAAAATTAATCTGAGCACTTTAATGAAGGCTGACACTTTTGGGTTTATATGCTCGCTCAGCATCCCCATTAGTATTGGCAGTACTCATTGGAAGGAAGTAGTCTTTCAGCCTTAATTTATTCCCTTGTGCCTTTTTGATGAGGTTGTCTTTCTCTAGATACTTTGAAAGAACTCTTATTTATATCCAGTGATAAATTGGGGAAAGAAAGATTCCATTATTAGAAAAGCCTGATTGTTGAAAAATTATCTTAAACCTTTTTATGTTATAAAATTTAAGTACTTTTTATGTCTAATTTGTTTTAATCATAAGTATAATAGTTTCAGGTAAAATATATAGTATAGATTAAACCATACTATAACTACTATAACAGTACTAAACATATTTAACTGATGACCCATGGCTTTTTTTTTTTTAACTTTTTTTGGGGGGGTTGCTGGGGATCAAATTCAGGGCCTTGTGCTTGCTAGGCAAGTGCTCCACCACTTGAGCTAAATCCCCAGCCCCTGATGACCCATGTTTTTAAGAAGTATTTTATGTTACTAAACTGTACCAGGAAGAAAACCTAGAATAATTTAAGTACATTGCAGGAGAATTTAATATACTCTATCATATAATTGAAGTTGAGTCTACATTACACTCTTAAAACATAAATTTCTATTAAAAATATAAAATTTAACATTTTACTATCATTCCATTTAGATTTTTCAGTGTTAAACTGTTAGTATAGGTTAGTTTATTGTTAAAATATGACTACTTAAATTACAATTTATGTTTTTAAAATTTGTTGACCTTCACCTGTTACAGTTAACTGCTTTACAACTGCATGTGTAAAAAATTAGTTTCTCCTTGTCCATTTATTTCCTCTTAGAATCCAATATCATTAATCATTTGCTGATATTGACACTTTTAAAATCAATTTTATATTTAGATGACCTATTATCTATAGAAGCCCTATCTAGAACTGACACTAGGGCTATAGCTCACTTTGGTAGATAACTTGCCTAGTGTGTACAAGGACTGGGGTTCAGTTCCTACCACCATAATTTGAAAAAAAAAAAGAATGATGGCTTTTTTTAGTTAGTAAAATATTTTATTAAAATATATTTTAGTGTTATAAAGATAAGCAAGTAATTATGTATAAATTAAATATGAATGTATCTGGAGAAAAAGATAGGTCAGATAACATTTTTACTATTGTGCATGATTGTGAATATTTGTCATTTTAACTGTATTTTTCTTTTTAATTAGATTTAAGAGAGCTGGGGTATAGCTCCGTAGTAGAGTGCATGTCTAGCATGTGCAAGGCCCAGGGTTCTGTCTCTAATAATGGGGAAAAATAAAACTTGAATAACTGATAGAAATGTGTTAGGAAATTGAAAGGTAAATTGCAAAGTAAGAAAATTAGACAGAGGGTTAATATCCTCAGTATAAAGAGATCTTGCAAATTGGTAAGAAAATCAAGCATCCTTATAGAAAGTGAGCTAAAGACAAACACATGCAGATTCATAAAGATTTAAATATAGAAATTAAGGAAATGTAATTTAAAACAGCATTTAATAGCTGAAAGTTAGACAAAGTTGTTGTTAATATTTCAATGATAATACCTGATGTTGGCCCTGTTGCAGAGAAATGAATGGTCTCATATTCCTCTGACAGACGTATGTACTGATATATGTTCTAGAGCAGTGATGGCGAACCTTTTAGAGGCTGAGTGCCAAACTGCAACCTACTTGTTTATCGCAAAGTGCCAACATTGCAATCAAACCTGAATACTGAAGTTTTAGTTTAGAAAAAAACGATTCTACATTAACATCTTTTGTCTTAAGAGAAAAAGAGTGCAGCATGCATACTGAAGGTTTGCTGCGAGTCATAGAGTATAATTTGGTAACCTTTGTCACAAATATGAAATAAGGATGAATGTGTACAAAGGTATTTATTGTAGTACTTTTTGTAATATATATAGAATTAGGAGCAATGAAATGTTCATTATTTGGTGATTAAATTGTGAACATCAATGTAATGAAATACTGTTATAGCCAATTTAAGTAATGAAGTTCTAAAATTTAGATTGTTAAACTGTATTCCATCAGGTCCCTTGATTACCTTGGCATTATTTCAAAGACACTGGGAGGGTGGAGGCCATGCATATATACATTCTATTTCACCCACAACAGCTTAACAGCTTTGTCTGTGGGGTTTTTTTGGTATTTTTCTTTTGTATTGGAGTTTCAAATAAGAGTTTGCCTGGATAAAGGGCAGAGGAGGGGGCATATTTGACTGCAAAAACCATGGTCTTAAAATGTTCAATGCAATGAAATGTTAATCATGTTACCTTTTTAAGTGAAAAAAATAGAAGATAAAGCATTGAGTGTAGTAGGTGCCCAGTGTTTAAAAAAGTTACATCTTTATATAGATAAAAAAATAGAAGTTTTTGATAATGCTAACAAAAGGATAAAAAATTGTAAGGGTACTGTGATGAGATTTCAAGTGATTTTTACCCTTTTTTAAAACCTGTATTTTCTAATATGAATGGACACTATTTGTGATGAGAAGGAAAAAGCAATAAGTCATTTATAAATACTTCACGTCAGTAACAGCTCAAGATACATTTATATAATAAAGATCTGTGTTGTAACTGAGTTTCTGTTGAATTAGTGTTTTGAATTTAATAGATAAAGTCATTTAAGTTTAAAGAGTATGAAAAAATACATCAGGAGAACTTGGATTAAAAATATTTATTAAACTTAAAATAGTGCTTTCTTAACCTAAATAATAAACACTGAATGTAGGAATTACTACGTTCCCGGTACTGTTTTAAGTAGTTGACATTTATTGACTCATTTCATTCTTCTATTGTTTTTTTTTTTTTTTTGCTTTTGTTTTATTTTGTTTGTTTTTTTTTGAGACAGGGTCTCACTGTGTAGTTCAGACTGGCCTTGAACTCACTATTTAGTACAGGCTGGCCTTGAACTGAGGGCAATCCTCCTGCCTCAGCTTTCCGACTGCTGGGCTTACAGGGATGTGCCACCACGCCCAGACAACAAATTTAATTCTTATAAGAATTGTGAGGTATTGCTGTGTATAAAAAGTTTAAGTAATATGACCAAGGTTGCACTCCTGATTTAAATTGCTTGGTGTATCACCCCTTGCATTCAAAGAATTCCATCTCATTGTATTACAGTTCACATTACTAATCTCTAAATTTTTTTTTGAGGGGTTAGAATGTTTCCATGTTGCCCAGGTGTTCTCAAACTCAGATCCTCCCAGGTCAGCCCTCTGAGTAGCTGGGAGTATAGGTGTGTACCACCACACCTGGCTCCCTTAAATTATACAACTACTTTATGTATGGCAGATACTAAATAATATATAAATGTGTTGATATTATGTATATATCTTATATATTATTTGTATTTTATTTTTAAAGTCTCATTCTGTGAGAATCCTTTGACTAGCAATTGCTTTTGCCTTACTTATTTGCCACCATCATAGGCAGACAGTGCAGTGCACTAGTCAGTTTTTTGTTACTATTATAGATTACCTGAAGCTGGGTAACTTTATGAAGAAAAAAGGCTGATTTTGCTCATGGTTCCAAAGGCATGCACTGGCACTTGCTTGACTCTGGGGAAGGTGTCATGGCTGATGATACCACAGTGGCAGTAGTGCATGCAGGAATGAGAGAAGACATCTTCAGACAGGAAGCTCAGAGTGAGGGGAGGTCCAGTTTGTTTTTGTGACAACTGGCTCTCAAGAATTAACTCAGGGTTCCCTGAGAACTGCCTTGATCCTTTCCAAAGATAAGGTCCCCAGAGACCTGACGGCTCCCCACTGGCTCTCACTGTCCCACTGGGGACCCTCAGAGGACAAACTACAGCAGATAGTAAACGATGGGATTGTCTAGGTTGATCCAACGGCTATTCTTATCATTAATGCTTCAGAAGCCTGTTTGTGGTAACCCTGCTCTAAATGATTGTGTATTCTTCTTGAAGCAAGCTGAATACTACAGCTCTGTGGATATTTACAGCATCGACATGCTGCACCTACGGAACATATATAAATCATTTGTCTTTGGTAGATATATAAATCATGATTTTCATACTTGAAAATTACATTTCTTGATGCAATATATTCTAATCCAGACTTCCCACTGTCTTTACTATCTATACCTGACTTATATATGCTGAACTATTCTCTTATTTCTAACCCTGTGTTCTTTCCTAATGCTAGTTGAGACAGCTGGGAAAAGACTGAGTATATGCAGAGACTAAGAATCTCTATGTACATGCTTTTTTTCTAGTAGCAGATAGTATACCTCCATAATACCATTTTGGTCTGGTGCGTATCAGAAGAAACAAATGATCATGATTCTAAGGGAAAATGGACTTGTGTAAGAGAAGGAAAGAAGTATTAACAAGGTCAGTGAAGTATGACAAACAAATGGATAGAGAAGAAAAGGGAGAATAAGTATAAGAGAAATATGCTAGTGAAAATATTCAGAAATGAAATAGTATTACTGAAAAGTAATGAGCTAACAAAAGAGATTTCTGATATCCCTTCTCCATATAAAATGACTCCTTCTCCAGGTTTTTCTTAATATTACAAAAAAATCCATATCCCTAGCTGGAAGATAATTTTTTAAATCAAGTATTCAAATATTAAGGAGGAGATAGGGAAGGGGAAAGTCTGTATAACAATCATGAATTAATGTGGCCCTTAAAATTATATCTTTTTCTTTTCCCTTCTGTTATTTGAAACTATTTGTAGTAGTGAAAAACTTGTGATGAATTTGGGACATTGCCTTAAGTGTATCCAATGACTTAGTCTATGAAAGAATTAAAGTAGAGTTGTGGAACTTGTTTCAGGCCTGGAAAGATGCCCTGGGGCTTTCTGACCCTTCTGTGATCATTGGAGCATGCTGGGCATTTCAAGAGACCCTCTAATTTTTTAAAAGGAGGATGATTTGTTTATTCTTTACTCCACCTTGCACCAGCCATAAAGATTTTCTCCTAAGGCATGGAATAGCCTGCGCTCTGATATATAGATTGGAAAACAAAGGTGTTCAGGTAAATAACATTTCTGAATAAATGCTATCTCACAATCAGTGTCTCTGTTAATTCCTTTACATTAATAAGATTGAATAACATTAAGATGGAATCCATTTTCAGACTTCCTTTGCAAAATACCTCACATTATGACATAACTCTAGGACTGCACTGAACAAGATGATAGTCAGTAGCCCTCTATGGCTGATTTGAAATTAATAAAAAATAAAACATTTGGTTCCTTCATTGCAATGACCACATTTCAAGTGCTCAATAGGTACAGGGCTAGGTAGTAACTACCATCTTGGACAGAACGTAATCGTCATTGCCTAAAGTTCTATTAGTTACCTACTCCTACAGCACGTGATTTTTGATTTTGCATCCTCTATGGCTTTCCTTTGTTTTTGTTTTTGTTTTTGTTTTTGAGACAAGGTCTCCATATAGTTCAGGCTGGCCTTGAAATGCCCATAAAGCTCAGGTTGGCCTCAAACCCACAGTGATCCTCCTGCTTCAGTCTCCTGAGTGCTGGGATTATAGGTGTATGCTACCACACCTGGCTCTCTGTGGCTTTCAGAATATAAATTTGGGGCTGAGGTATAGCTGTATTGTAGAGCATGTACTTAATATATGTAAGGCCCTAGGGTTGATCCTCAGTAGGAAAAAAAAAGAAAAAAGGAAAAATGAAACCAAAAAGTATAAGTGTATTGAAGAGAAACATGTTTATTCAACTTTAAAACATCCTGGTGACAGTAGATTTGCAAGGTTGTTAACTAACTGTAGAGAATACATTCTTTTAAATTAATCAGTAATATTTACTGTATTGGACTGTAAAATCCTATAATATTGGGCTTGTGGGTCACAGTGTTGTGTAAGTAGTGAAAAAGAAAATTAATTTAGAAGACAAGAAACATGATCTTCTCCCAGTTTTGCCAGTAGTTAGTTGTAAGACTTTTGGCAGGTTAATTTAAGAATTAATTTCTTCTGTAAACTGTAGGTTTAAATGAAATTTTAAAGTCTCATTTGTTATAGTATTTATTCTAGGAATTTTGCTTCTTTAGCTGCAACTTTAATAAAAGACCCATGGTTTTGACTGGAAAAGGTAACGGAGAGAGAGAGAGAGAGAGAGAAGGTGTTAGTAAAGCTGTTAAGAGAATCTTGCCCTTATTCAAAATCATCTTAAGATAGAGCAGATAACTAAACCACATCCCAGGAATATGAAGAATCTCTTGGTTTTGAGTTGTGGCACTTTTGTGTAAATTATTGTTCTCATCATATATGTTCACTTCTGCATACAAACCATCACTGACTTTGGACTGAGTCAGATTTGGATTTATATGGTATTTCTTCTGCTGCCTAGCTGTAGGATGTTGAGCAAATTGCATAACCCGTCTGCTTCAATTTTTTGTTGGATGCATGAAATGAAGTGATGTGATCTCTTGGAGCTTGCAGTCAAGTCAGAAAAATACACATAATTATGGTGATGGACAGGGAGTTCTGTCATAGATGCAAACTAGGTATCACAAAAACAGAAAGGAAAGTTGTCGTTTTGAGACCTGGCTGAAATAGAGATGAGGAGAGTAGTAGAAAGCTATTCTAGGTGGCATGAGTAGCATGTGCAGAGACATGGGTATCAGAGGTACATACTGTATAGCTAAAGCGCAGAGAAGCAGAAGAGTAGGGTAAGATTTAAGCATGGGAATATATGGAAAAGCTAGAAAATAAAGGCCTGGAAAGTTTAAACTTTATCCTGAACACTAGGAACACATGAAAAGAGAATCGTGCCCTTATTTAAAGTTATTTTGAGATAGAGTAGATAACTGTAGAAACCAAACCATAACCTGCATCCTGGAAATATGACATATAAATTGGTGTGTATGAGTGAAGGGCACAGGGAGCTATCGGGAGAAAGGGAGCAAGTCTGTGCTGTCGAATGATCTCCAGCAGTGACCTGGAGAATGGATTCAAAGCTAAAGGACCAGCAGGAAGCTATTCATACAGTTTGAGACATGATGACTTTTATTGGGAAAATGAAAAGAAAGGAATAGACTTTACAGTTTTTAAGCAAGTTAAAGTCAGTGTTAATTAACTTGATGACTATTCTGAGGTTGCAGGAGTAGAGGTTTTTGTCTCAGTGGACTGGATGGCAGTGACTTTTCTTTGGATAAGGAGTACATTAGAATTGACTAGTGCAGTAATACAGTGTATGTCTAAGAAATACTCTACTACAGTACCTTGGAGCTAGGCTTCCTGGTTTAAAATCCTAACTTTGGCCTGCTGGGATTTGGTAGAGCCCTTGCCTAGCCTTCCTGAGACCCTAGGTTCAATCTCCAGCACTGGGGTGGAGGATCCTGACTTTGCAGTTTTATTAGTTCCAGGTTATGCTATTTATCCTCTTTGTATTTCAGTATCCTTCACTGGCTTTGTTTACTCGTGAGTTAATCTGAATAAAATGTGTAGAATAGTGCCTGGCGTAATAAGCACTAGATGTGCTTGCTATTATTATTAGTAGAGGATATGAGTTAGTTAAGTAGTAGACATAATGAGAGTCAGTGTAGAAATAAGTGTAAGCAGAGAAGTCTAGCTGTAAGCAGAGAAGCCTGGGTGGAGATGTAATGGAAGTTAGCAAATAAGTAGTATTGGAAACTGAGGGAATACAGAAAATGTTTTAGAGAAAGTAGCTATTCTGAGTAGAAAGCCAACATGGAGCACTAGCAAACTGATAATTTAAAAGTCAAGGAAGACAAGCTATGGCTCTAGCTGAGCGGGAGTGACTACCACATAAGGAAGAAAATTAGATCTTAAGTATTCCAGATGAAGGGCAGCAAGAGAGTGAATGATAATGTCCAGTCCTATAAAGCTGATCAATCCAGTAAAGACCCGATGAATCCAAAGACAAGAGAGTGAGTTCATGAGGTTTGCATCACAGTCACAGGTGACTTTGGTGAGAATATTTTGTTTGGGTAGAGAGTTCAAGGCAGAGGCCATTTTATCAAGGGCTGAGAAATAAATGGATGAGGAAGCAGTAGAGTAGGTTTAAATGCTCCTCCCACCATGATTTTGTTTTTAAAATTTAATTTTACAGAGGAGTGATTTAAACCATCAAATAGTTTTACAAGGCTTAGAAGGTAAAAAGGGAAAGTAATCTGCCTCTTTCCCCCATCCCCCATTTTCTTTATTATGCAGGTAGCCACATGTAACTTGTGTAGCTGTTTGCCTTGGCATATATTGCTGTATTTCCTAATTCTTTTTCTTTACACCCCCAATACTATCTCTAGATTGATACTGCAGAACCTGAGGCTTTTACCTCTTCTAGCATTCTTTCCCAGAAACCCAAAAGTTTAGTGAATTCTTGGTTAAATAAGTATTGAGTATTTATTAGAGCTGCAGAATTATTGTTCATAGCAGAATCACAGTATACCAATTGTTTTTCCTTCTTTTTTTTTTTTTTTTGAGGCAGGGTCTTGCTGTGTACTTCAGGGTGACCTTGAACTCACTGTGTAACCCAGGTTGGCCTTGAGCTCTTCATCAGTCCTCCTGTCTCAGCTTCCCATGTGCTGAGATCACAGTCGTGCACCACCACACCTGGCCTCCTTTTTTTCTTTTTAAAACAGCTTTAAATCCTCCGGGTATGACAGTGGGGAGAAAAAACCCAGCATCTGCTTTTCTACTGTAAATTTGTACTTTAGCATTATAGTAGCTGGCTGGGCATCTCAGTAGCTGTTCCTGGGGAATATAGGAAGCAATGTTTATGTTTACCACTTGGTAAGACAAAGGGAAAATGTGTGCACCTGTGAAAAAGTGAAAAAAAAAACAAACAGGATTTATACCCACATTGTGCTCCATGTAACGAGTTTTGGGTATGTTTACCTGAGTATTATGGTGGGTAAAATATACCCACACTATTCATCTGTTATGCACACATGTACTGTACCATAATGGAATGTGGCTATGGCTCACAGAGGTTGGGCATGGAGAAAGCAGGAACCCATCTGTGCATCCACTCAGATGAAGGCAAGGTATGTAAAGGAGCTCCAAAGCAGCAACAGGTGTGCATTTAGGATTTGACATTCGTTGGCCATGTGAGCCAAAGTTCCTGTGACAGTGAAATGGAGCAAGAATCGACTGATACAGACACAAGGAATGATCTTCTGATTCAGATGATGAAGAAAACAGCAGTGTTAGTACATATTTGATTAGTCAGAATGGTTCAAAATGGTCACACAACCAAATGCAGTATTAGAACTCTGTCTGAAAATATAGTGAGGCTCTTGGCAGGGGTGAAACCTATTGGACAGAATGCCAGCACTGCCATTCAGTGTTGGAAATTGTTTGCAACAGATGAAATACCACAAGATGTTGTGAAATACACAAATGTTGGAATAGAAGTAAAATGTTCTCTATACACTGATAGCCATATTAAAAAACGTATTTATTATGACATTTCACAAGCCGAACTGAAAGTGTTCATAGGTTTGCTGTTCTCTTACATAGCTTGATCTTGCTAAAATCGCAGGAATGTAAAAGACTTATGGGTGTGGTCTACAGGTTTGTAGAATAACAGTAACACAAAGGCGATTTGGTTTCCTTCAAAATTGGCTTTGGTCTGAATACTAAAGCACCCACCAAGAAAAAAAAGGAACTGATAATCTGGCTGCTACCTGCACATTGTTTGAACAATTTTTGTGGGTTAATTGTCAAGAAATTCACACAGCATCTGAATACATGACTGTTGATGATCACCTAGCTGCATTTTGTTTGTGGCCCCTGTAGCTTTAGGCTGTATATGTCAAATAAACTGCCAAAATATGGCAGAAAAATGTATGCTCTTGTAGATACAAAGATGTCCTTTCTTTTTATTTGTTTTTTTTTCGGTGCCAGAGATCAAACTCAGGGCCTGTGCTTGAAAGGCAAGCACTTTAACCACTGAGTTAAATCCCCAGCCCTTTGTTTACAATTTCAAAACAGAGAATTGTATAGTATACTCTTTGGATTTCAAAAAGATGTAACATTGGCCTCATATATGGTAAAGAAAAACAAACTGGTACTGCTGATGTCAACATATCAGCATTGCACCATGATGGAAATACTGACTGGGCAACCTCCACAAAACTGAAGTCTGAGATGGTAACCTTCTACAACAAAACCAAAGCCAGAATAGATGTTGATCTGTGATCAACTGTGATGTCACTTGAAACACAAAGTGTTGGTCAATCCTTGTGTTTTACTCCTAAGTATGTGTGGGGTAGTTTGATAATTTACAAAGAAAATAAGTGCACAAGAAAACTATGCAAAAAAATTGTGGAGCACACTGGTGAGCTGACAGGTGAAGAGGCAGGCCCAGCATCACAAAGATCCACTACAACAACGGAGAAACAAAAAAGGTGTCAACTGTGCCCTACAGAAAAGAACAGGAAAACAAAACATATGCTGTCAGTGTGCGTATGTGAGACGTGCGCATGAAACATGAAGTTTTCATGTGTGAAGACTGCCTTGGGGGTGACGGTTGAAGCAAAGATTATTTTGGTGCTAGACTTCTGTTTGTATTTTCATTGTAGTTCACATCAGAATTCATTTCTGATATCTCTTCAGTTTTGTAAGCAAGTACACTGTAGATGTGAAAGTGTTGATGTTTGTCCTAAATATATAATATATATAAAAATTTTAATACTTTATTTTACCGATATTTTATGTTCCTGTTCACTGTATATTGTATAATATAATAAGAACTGCCCAACAAAACATCAAGACCAGTGAGATGTCAACTATGTCTTACAAAAAGGCAGGAAAGCAAAACCCATGTGCTGTCAGTGTAAGCAATGTGTGTATGGAATGTGCTGCTGTCACGTGTGAAGGTGGCCTCAGGTGTGATGATTGAAGTAAAGATTATTTTGCTGTAGAGTTCGATTGGTATTTTCCTTGTAGTTCATACAGGAATTTATTTCTGTTGTTATTTTTTAGACTTTGTACACCAAAAAACATTTGATGTTGAAAATTTTGACACTTTTTTACCAACATTCAAAAAATATAAATAGAATTCATATAAATATATTTATGTAATTTTTTTATATTTATAAAAATACAAAATTTCAATTCTTTATGCGTATTTTTTCTGTTAAGTACTCATTGTTTAAGCTAATAAAACTCATAAAATTAAAATTAAAAATTCATCAACTGAACTATTACAGTAAATGAGGGTATTATATATCCACGATAGTCCACCTTGTTCACAAAGTTAGGGTCATGCCCTGAGGGTTTAGAGCTGAAAATGTAGCTCTGTAGAACATTTACCCAGGAGGTACAAGGCCCTAGGTTTGATCTCTATACAAGGACAACAACAACAAAAAAAACCCCAAAGTAAACAAAACAGTAAAACAACTGTTAGTCATTATTGCTATTTTCTTTAGCTTAATCTTCTATGTACAGTTGTCTTCAACTTCTGATGGGGTTAGATCTTAGTCAGCTCATGTAAATTAAAAATATAAGCCAAAATGTATTTAAGTAAAAAAATACACTTACTGCAGGTAACTTAACTGCCTAGGTTAGGAACACACTACATTACAGAGTATCTTTGGTTTACCCCCGTGATAATGGGGCTGTTTGGGAGCTGTGGCTCACTGCTGCTGCCTAGCATCAAGAGAAAGATTAAGAAAGTATTGTACAGCATATTGCTAGCCCAGGAAAAGATCAAATGTCAAAATCTTAAGTATGGTTTCTACCATTTTAAAGCCAAAGAATCGTTAAGTCAACCCATCATTAATTGGGGACTGTTTGTATATTATCACTAATATGTAACTTCAAATTCTTCAGCAGAACTGGAAATCTACTCTCAACAGCTGCAAATATATCATCTGCCAATTTATTTTCCCCTTACGGGCATCCTTCCTGCAGCTTACCAGTCTCGCTGCGATCTAGAGTCTGTTGTTCTGCACAAGCCTGAGGGGAAGCTGTTGTCTTCAGCTTTCCTGTACTCTGGTCTTGGGAATTTCCTTTGACTCTTTACTGTGTCTGATCTCAGGCCTTCATTTTCTTCCGTGTTTTAATGGAACACATTCTTAAACTCTTTCTTAAAAGGGGCAAGAGGAAAGAAAAGTTTTCAAAACTCTGTTTGTCTGACAGTCTGATGAGGTGTGGAATGCATACGGAAATCAGATTCACTTTAGAATTTTGAAACTTTTATTTTTGGTTCTAGTATCTATTTGCCCATCAGAATCTTACTCCTTTTTATGAGACCTTGTTTTTCTTTCTTTCCAGTTAATTCTCGTCATGACTTGATTCTTTCTTTGTAAAGACTCAAGTTCTTCTCTTGGAACTATGCTTAATAAAGTCCTCTTTTGTTAGATCTCTTTTTATAACTCTTGCTGGATTTTTTTTTGTGTGTGTGCTGGGGCTTGAACTCAGGGCCTTGTGCTTGGTAGGCAATTGCTCTACCACTGAGCTAAATTCCCAAACCCAGGATACTGTATTTTAATCTTTTTACTTTTGTTTATTTTTGTCTTTGTTAAATTTTTGAAATATTTCATTAATTTTCTATGATTTCTGGTTTTTTGTTTTTTTTTTTTTTTGGTGGTGCCGGGGATCGACCTCAGGGCCTTGTGCTTGCAAGGCAAGCACTCTAATCACTGAGCTAAATCCCCAGCCTCGATTTCTGTTGATTTTTAAAATTCCTGTAATCATCATTCAGTTTCCAAGAGCTCTTCCATGTCCTCAGGACACTCCTGACTTGTGTTGCATATATACAGTATTATGATCTTTTAGTTATCTAAGAATGTTACAGTTTTTCAGATTTCTTCTGATTTAGGTTTGTCTAGATTCCTTGTTTTTGTTTGCTCATTTTGGCTCCTTTTGCTAACGTTTAAGTATCTGGTGACTTTGAGCTGTCCTTTTCTCATACCAGGGGATTCATAACAGGGCTACATCCTCAGTCTTTTTTATTCTTTACTTAAGGCAAGGTTTTGCTAAGTTGCCTGGGTTGGGCTCAAACTTGAGGTCCTTCTGCTTTGGCCTCTCAGAGTGCTGGGAATAGAGCTCTGTGTGCCACTATACCCAGTTCTAGAATGTCCTTTTATTGTTGTTTTGGTGCTGGGGATGAAATTCAGGGCCTCATGCTTAAACGTGTACTTTATCACTGAGCTATACACACAGCCTTGGATGTCTCTCTGTAAGAGTGATCTAGGCATTTTGTTGTATGACAGGTTTACTAAGTGATTGGACACTACATACTGTGAATTGTTGCCCAGTGTATTTTTTCTTGTTGCCCAGTAACAGCCCCTGAGATAATGCCAAATATTTTAGGTTTTTGGTATGGCCACAAGCCATATGTCTTCTGTCCCACTCAGAATAGTCTAACTTATATTTCAGTATTATACAATACTGATTTTTTGTGATGTAAAACAATGAAAATTTTCTCTCTCATGCCACACACACATTGCAGTCTACAGAGCTTTCTGTTCACGTTCCTCATATCAGGACTCAGGCTAATGAGGCTCTGTCTTGAAATTTGCTTTTGTAATTTTTGAGGGAGAAGACAGATTATGCACTTGTTCTGAAAGTGTCTACTCACATTTCATTAGCCAAAGTAAGTCACATACCATGGCTATTCATAATTTTTAAAACAGCAGGGAGACACAAGTCTAACTTTTTACCTTGAAGAAGAGGGCCACCAGAATATTTGTAACAACTGTAATCACTGCCATAATGGCTTTCCACTTATGCATGTTCTATAATTCATTTACATTTGTGCTATTTTAATGGTTTTTGCAGTGTATCTTCCAAGAGTGGGATGCTGACGTCTCTTTCAAATTGAATGTCTAGTTCAGAAAACTTGGGTATTCTGCCACTCCAGAAAACTTGTTGAAAATTACTGTTGAGTAAATGTATTAATAAAAACATTAAAATTCTGTAAAAAATGAAAGCTATCATTCTGAATGGTGGCTAAGATATTTAGATTCAGAAACATGCAGGAATTGTAGGACTTTTTATGTTGAATCACTGGCGCTATTTAATAACTACTTGCATCGTTCAATTATAAATGTCTAATCTGGAGATTTTATTCAAAACTTTTTTGATGTGCAAAGGATAAATTTTTAAATGTATTTTGATTGACACATAAAAATTGTATATGTATTAGAGATTTTTTTGTTTTAAAAAATTTTTAATTAGTATGTGTTTATGTTACATAATAATTATGTTCTTTTGGGGGAGTTGGTTATATGTTGTGTCTTGATTACTTTTGATCCTGCTTCCCTCCTCCCATAGTAGAGATTTTAAATGACCAGATTCTTCACTTACATTTTTTTCTTCGTTGAAAATATGTATGTATATTTAAACTACATCTTTTTAATGATAAATTACTCTGTGTAATTAAAAATATCTCAAATGTGTTAGTGACCTGTGTCAGATAAAATTTAAACTAGTCACAGTTATTTTATTTGTGCTTTATGTTAAAAATTTAAGTTTTAATTTTGTTGCTGACATTGTCAGTATTTGCAAGCACAGTAACATTACCATGCTATTAACATATACCAGCTTGCTAAGTTAGCAACCTTTTTCTCTGTCTATCCCTATTTTCCCTTTGTATTCAATGCAGTAAGTTGTAGTTTTATTTTCCAGAATGAATCAGTTGTTCATTTTACACTAAAATTCTTTGAGAATGATATATTTTAGCAGTGTTCATGTAAACACTTAGCTAAGTTGCATTATTTAAAACTCATGTGTTTGGGAAATTTTATTTTCTTAACAGAGCACCCCAATATCAAATAACTTACAATATTGCTTCTCCATGAATGATTCTTTTATATGAAAGTTTTGGGCACACTCTTTTCATGTTTCACATCATCCACATAGTGGGAACAGTTGAAGAATTTGTTCTTGTTAGTTTAGTTATTCTAATGACTTGACATATTTCTTTTTAAATGCTTTGAATTTAATCGAGTAGAAAATTATTTCTAGCTCTCAGGGTGTTTATTTTCATTTCACACATATACTGGTGTTGCTGTTTTTGTAGATATTCCCCAGAGCCTCATGGCTCATAGGTGGGCTTTTGGTGGTGGTTGGATTATGGGGATGGTATAACTGGTTTGCTGTTGGGATGTGGGGTCTAGTCAGAGAAGCTGGGTCACGGGAATGGTGTGGAAGAATTTATCTTCCTACACAGCTCCTCTCTGTACTGTTCTCTGCTTCCCCTCCACCATGAAGTTAGCGACTTGTTCTCTCCCCAGGCCCTTCCACTATGCCGTTCTTTCTGCCTTCGAGCCTGGCTACCAGAGCCTGAAATCTCTGTGTGCTATGAACCAAAATAAACCTTTCCTCCTCTACTTGTGGGTGTCCAGTGTAGTCTCAGAGACCAAAAAGTAACTAAGACAGCTGATATTCACCTAAGCAGAACTTTGAGGGTGTAATAACAAGACATGTTATATACTGACTTTTAGATAGACAACTGTGTTATATCCTGTGCCTGGGCTTTCGTGAATATCACATGGACTCTAATGAATTTTTGTGTTCACAAGCCTGGAGTTTTAATGAAAGAGCAATATAGGGCTGTAGTATTCTAAATCAAAAGCACACATTTTAATACATACCCTGAAAGATAGCATTAGAAAACTATTCTCAAAACTCAACATACAAAAAATATACAAAGCTGGTAGTGACAAGTAATGTGTTACGGATTCCATTTACTTAATTTTGAGTGTGTAGTAGTATATGCTATATGTTACACATCTTAAGGTGCTTTAGAAAAATACTTAAAAATAGAAATTCAAAACAAGTTATTTTAGAATCTCTGAATTCTAGCATTTCTCTGAACTCCACAGTTTTAAAAATAGAACTTTTTAAAAATCACTGTTTGAAAGGATCTCCTATGCGGGTGAGCAAGGGTTGAGGGATTGTGGAGAGCCAAATTTTATTGGTTTTGTTATTGTTGGATAAATCCAGAAAGGTAAGTTCAGATTTTTTATTACCTGTTACCAGCTTGAGAAGTTCCTAATTTTCCCTTAGTTCGAAAGGGAAATGAACGCTCTTCTTACTGATTCATCTTCTCTACTACCTCTAACTTCTGTCATGGTTGTAATAAAGAGTAGCTCATTGTTCTCAAATCAGCTCCATGTAGATGGGATAGACTTCCTTGGAGGAAAGGATCAAATGTCTTCCAGAAAATATGCTGAGGGGCTGGAGATGTGGCTCAGTAGTAGCATGCATAAGGCCCTGGGTTTGATCCCCAACACGGCCAAAAAACAAAGAAACACAAGAGCAGCAACAACAACAAAAAACGCAGCTAAAAAGAACAGGTTCTCTGTGTTATTGTTCTTTTTAGTTCATGATCTATGCCCTTTTGTATTTATAGCTGGATCACTTCTGCTGCCTTTTAAATTCACATTTTCTGCCGAATAGCCAAGAGTGTACAGGCTGCAAATTATTCTGTGAATTTGCTCCAGTTCTTATTCATTTATTCTCAGTTTTATTCCTATCCTCCCCCATCCTCACCTCTGGCAGTGCCGAGGGTTGAACCTATAGCCTTTCATATGCTAGACAAACACTCTGCCACTGAGTTATAGCCCCAGCTCCACCTCTCTCACCTCTCTCTCCATCTACTATATCCCTTTTTTACTTATTCAAGTGATAGAAAATGTTGTAAGTCATTAGAATGTTTAATTAGATCCATTATTTGTTGGTAGTGTCTAAAGTAGTGAGTGCCATGTATATGCCTGTCTTACTCAATATAGGTAACGATAACAGCTTCTATGTCTACAGTGTGTTTTTTCTTTAACTTAAATCTAAGCATGCCCAGGATATCTCTTACCTGTATTTTTGTGTCAAAGATACATTTTTCCAATATTTTTAAATAAATACATTGAAACATTCAAAAACGGTAAGTTTTAACTGGGCGTCATTAAATGTATAACCTAGATTATGTCATTAATATTTTTCTATACTTGGTTTTCTATATAATTCCATATCTGTGGTGTTTTTATGAATCTATCTGTCTTCTTTTTGATATATTTCAAAAGAAGTTTCAGATATCAACACAGAGTCCCCTAAATCCTTGCATTTAAGTAGAGTTCAGTGTCTTTTGAAGTACAACTGATGTGAAATGGAATGCATAAGTTCAGCAACTCTGATAAATGCTTATACTTTAGTAACCAGAACTAGCCTCAAGACTTTGAAAATCACTGCTCCAGAAAGGTCCCTCCCTTCCCTCGTCAGTCTGTTCACACTCCCACCCGCAGACAGCAACTCTTGTTCTTCTTTACCTGGTATGGGTCAATTTTGTCCTTTCTAGGACTTTAAATAAATGAAATTATGTAATCTCTACTCTTTTTTTTTTTTTTTAAAGTACTGGGAATAAAACCCAGGGCCTTTGCACTGAGTTACATCCCCAGCCCTTTTATTTAATTTTAATTTTTTTTTTTTTTTTTGCTTTAAGCAGTTATTCAACTGTAATGCCATAGATTGCCTTCCATTTATTTTCATACATCTTTTTCCCACAGTGATTTAAGGAGCTATCTTCAAGCCATTATAAATATTTCATTAATATTTGACCAGGTGGGTGTACATCTACTGCACCATACGTGACATCTTTTAGCAAGAAAAACACTGAATGTGAAGAGTAAGGGCCTGACACAACTAACTAGGTACAATGAGAATCTGCTCTGAGTATTTATTTCTCTTGGGCGGAGGGCACCACATACCTGTTCAATTTTTTGTGGGGGGTTGCTGGGGGTTGAACTCAGGGCCTTGTGCTTGCTAGACAAATGCTCTACCACTTGGGCTAAATTCCCAACCCCACCTGTTCAATAAAGAAAAGCCATTCTTAAAATTCAGAGGACCTTTACTCTTTTTTTTTTTTTTGAGTCAGGGCTCGCTGTGTAGTCCAGGCTGGTCTTGAACTCACAGCAATCCTCCTGCCTCAGCCTCCTGAGTGTTAGGATTGCAGGCATGCCCCACCATGCCCAACCCTTTACTCATTTTAAAGCAGTACTAGGTATTGAACCCAAGACCTATCACTTCTCGATCTTTTGGCTAAGATGAAGTGAACCCAAGACCTAAAACACCTTAGCCATTAACTGGATGCCGAACGGCAGAGCTTCTTCCCTATCTTAGGCTCTGAATTCTTAGGGAGTAGGTTCCAGTGGCAAGGGCTCCTTCGTGTTTGTTCTCACAAGGTGCACTTCTCTGGGTGAAGTAGGCTGGCACTTCACTTGAACGCAGGTAGCTTTCTCTTTGAATTCCATCTTTTTGTGATCATTTTCCTTCTAGTGTTTCATGAAGTCACCTCACCTCTTAGAGTGCTTAATATGCTCAATAGGCACATTAATTCTCTTAGCAAGAATCTTGGCCTTCAATGCTTATTCACAGCAATGCCAACAGCATGCTGGGTGACACTGTAGAGTCTTCCAGTTTGCCATGATAACATTTGCGTGGCATTCCTTTTTGAATAGAACCCATTTCCTTCATGTCTATAATATCACTGTATTTATACATTCTCATACATGTGACCAAAGGAACACCCTATGTTTTCTAAAAGACAAAGAGAACATATATTGACTCAGTTTCTTTCCTCTTTCCCTTTGTGTTCATCATTTTGACAAATTACTGGAAGATGGTGATTCTGGCAGAAGGGGCATTTTGAGACAGGGTCTTCCAAAGTTTCCCAGGCTGGACTTGAATTTGCAGTCCTACCTAAGCCTCCCAGAGTGCCACGATTTCAGGTACGTCCCACCATGCCTGAGGCATCTCCTTTTTTATTTTTAATAAAACTTCATTTACTTGGTGTCACCGAGAAATAACTTCCCCAGTATCTCTCATGTTGCTGTACGACTTGTGTGTGAGGTACTGAGTCGCTTTGTTCTGGACTCCTCAAGGATGTTCTTCAAGCAAGTATCCTGAGAACATCGAGATTGCGTTTTTCCAGAATAAGGGCAGGTGTGCTTACTGCCCATTATAAAAAATTAAAGTTCCCTTAAGGTCAGTGTGCCTTACTTGTAATACAACCCTTTCAATGTCAGCGTGACATCTGACCTTCTTTATATCACCTTGAGGGAATTGGAACTTGTAGAAGCAGCATAGAAGTGATGTTCTGTTGCTTGGAATGATAAACTGTCCTTTGTTCCTGATGTTGTAGTGTTGTACCTCTTACCAACTTCTGTGACATTGTGGCAGACCGATTAGTAGTTAGCTTGTACTTGAGATGAAATCAAAGAGCTTCACAATTCCTGATAAGTATTATGATATGTTGAGTACTGATTTTTTTCCATATTATTGCCCTTTAATATTCTCTGTACTGAGCAAAATTTGTTTATTATTAAAAGATATCTACACTGTTTCTAGCTTTGGGTTATTATGTATAAACTTGTTATAAATATTTGGACACACGTCTTTGTGTAGACATGTATTTTTATATCTCTTGGATAAATACCTAGCACTGAAATCCAAGGTCTTAGGGGAGGTATAGGTTTAATTCTGTAAGAGAGCAAAGAACTTTTTTCTAAGTAAATTTGCGTTTTTAATGTTTTGTGGTATTGAAGATTAAACCCAGAGCCTTTACAATGAGCTATGTCTGTAGCCCTTTATTTTATATTTTGAGATAGGGTCTTACTAAGTTACCCAAGTTAGGCTTAAACTTGTGATCCTCCTGCCTTAGCCACCTTGAGTGCTGAGCTTACAAGCATGTGCCACCACCATCTAACTTAGGCCTGCCATTTTATATCCATACTAACAGTGTATAAAATTCTAATTAACTCGTCATCCTTACAGACTGTTGAACCATTCTAATGGCTATGAATTGCATTGTGGTCTGTGTATGTGTGTATGTATGTGTATTTGGTTGTGTGTGTGTGACTGAGGATTGAACCTATGACCTCACACATGCTAGGCAAGCATACTAGTGCTGAGCTACATTTCCAGCCTCTTTTATTTTCATTTTTTTGAGACATTGTCTCACCATTTCCCAGGATAGCATCAAACTCAAAATCTTCCTGCCTCAGCCTTCCTAGTAACTGAGATGACAGGCATACACCATCACACTCCCCTGCATTCTAGTGTTAATTTGCATTTTTGAAAGACTGCTGATGTTTATTTATTCATGTGTTTGTTTTTTCTTTATCTTTTTCTTAGACATATCTGTTTGTCTTTTGCACACTTTTAAAAATTAGGTTACATTTTGTTAGCTTTCATAAAAATGATCTACGTAACTACACCTGGTTTAGTTTTAAGAGATGTTTTGCTCCGAAACTGATGTAAAAGCTCTTAATGTTGTTGCTCATGTGGCTGAGAATATGCTGAACATGATGCTGGGGGAGAGAGGTCCTGGGATAGAAGCCAAGTGGAGTTGGCTGGAGGTCACAGGAGTAGCAGTGGGACAGTGACCATAGGAAAATGCCTAAGGAGGATCTCTTTAGGGGTAGAACTGGATTTATTCTTGTTATCTTAAAAATTCAAGTTAAAATAGAGAATAATATGACAGGAAAATGAGTATTGTCAGTATTTGTAAGAGAAACTGGGGAATTTCTGTACCATATTGTTTTTGATGTAGGGTAGGGACCAAGATTTATTTTTTTCCATAAAGATATCCAGGAATTTCCTACCTAATATGATTACTGAGGGGAGAAAGGAAGGCTAAATTAAGTGTCTTTTTTAAATTATTTTTTAAGAGACAGATTCTCATTATGTTCCCCAGGCTGGCCTTGAACTCCTAAGCTCGAGCAGTCCTTCCTCGGCCTCCCAAGTAGCTAAGACTACATGCATGTATCACCATGACAGTTACTGTTTTTTTTGTAGTATTGGAGACTGAATTTAAAGGCACTCTAGCATAGAGCTACATCCTCACCCCTTTTTATTAGTTTCCCTCACAGACATTACTAATGAAAATATCTTTCACAGTTTTGAATCACATGTGATTCTTTAGACCAGAAGTTGGAAAAGTGTTGCCAAGTCCTGCTCACTGCCTTCCCCCCACTTATGTATTTATTTTGAAATAAATAGTTTCATAGGATGTTGCAAAATGTGTATGCACAGGAAGCCCTGTGCACCTTTTACGCTTCCTCCTGCAATGTAAAGTTAACATCTTTTGTAACTACGGTGGGACATTAAAACCTTGAAATATTTAAAAAGACAGAGATAAAAAAAAAAAAAGAGATGCAGCTCTGTGGTAGTATCTCTTAGAGATGCTCATAATTTTCCATTTTGCCACTACATCTTTCTGTATTTTACTTAAATTTAACAAGAATAAATTGAGTTCCGCCTCCTGCTTAGCATGCCTGAGCCTCTGGGTTAAATCCCCAGTACCTGAATAAATCAGTACATGTATGAATGAAACCATGGAATTAACATTGGTGCACACCTGTCTCAGTCACATTGGGTTGCTAAGGATTCTGTGCTTACGATGTAATTACCACCCAAGTGCCCCACCTCCAGATACTATCACATCAAATATTAGGGCTTCAACACGTGAATTTTAGGGGTGCATAGTCTATAGCAAGTTTGCAGAGTTTATTGAGATTTCAGCAGTTTTACATATCTGTGTGTGTCATCTATTTGTACTGCATCCTTTGTATTTTCATTATTGAATTTTAAAAGTTTGAGTACCAGTTCTATATCAGATGTGTTTGTAAATATTTTCTCCCAATTCTGTGTTCCCTATTTATTTTCTGTTTAAAAAACTTAAAATTTTTTATTAGTACATGCTTGAAGTGCATAAGGATTACATTTCCTGGGGGGTTGGCATATAATGCATCTTAATTCTTTTTATTTCCTTTTCCTTCCATTCCCCCTCTCTCCATCTCTTGGTCTCCTTCCTATTTGCAAAAGATCTATGTTGCTGTTTCTATTACTTTTATTTCTATTACTTCTATTATCTTTTTTTTGCTCCTTAAATTATTTATGCTTTTGATTTCTCGTGTAAGAGAAATCATAGTATATTTAAGCTCCTGTGTCTGGTCATGGAAGTAATACAAAGTACTCTAGCAGTGGTGGGCAAACCTATGGCATGTGTGTTACTTTTCTTTTAAGACAACAGATGTTGATGTATGAGTTGTTTTCTTCTAAATTAAAACCTCAGTATTTAGGTTTCATTACATTGTTGGGACTTTGCAATAAATAAGTGGGTTTTGAATTGCAGTTTGGGCACTTGTCTCTGAAACGTTTGCTATCACTGATCTAGAGCGTCTCTTGGTTTCCACAAATGTACTTTCTTGCTCACAGTGTTTAATTAACAATAACTCTTTTTTCTCTTGATAATCAGGATCAACCATTACAGCTATAAAATCTTTCCCTAAGAGGCCAAATGACAGAATGGTATGACAACTTGAAATTCAGTGGAAATACAGTTGCAATCACTGGTGGAAGCTTTCTTCTCTTAGAAGCTAAGATCTCTAACAGATTTGAGTCCAATATAGACAAGGAATAGACATTTGTTAGGGGTTCATTAAGTGAAGTAGTGATTGCCTCTCTCATATAAAGGGAACCATGTGATGGTCATCTTTTTACAGTATATTTTGCAACCTGTTAGATCACATTACACTCTCATAAGATTTTTTAAAAATTACATTTTTAGTGGATACACAACATAAAAACTGTACAAATTAGCGGGATAGTATGTGACGTTTTGATGCATGTATACAGTGTATTGTATAATGTTTAAGTCTGTTTAAGCCTGTCTCTTCAAATATTCATCATTTTTTATTCCTTTCTTCCCCCCTCTCTCCCTGTCTCCTTTCTTATTTTGGCACCCTTCTCTCATGTTTAAGTGTTTGGTGACTATGGGATGTCCTTTTTTGGTACTGGGGATTAAACCTAGGCAGGACCTTCACACTGAGCTACATCCTCAGCCCTTCCCTCTCCTTTTTTTTGAGACAGGGTCTTGCTAATTTGCCCATGCTGGTCTTGAACTCATGATCCTCCTGCCTCAGCCTCTGAGTGCTAGGATTATAGGGATGTTAGCACATGCCTGACTCAAAATTCTCTTTTTCTAGTTTTATGAAATATGTGGTACATGATTGTTAGCTATAGTCACCCTACTGTGCAATAGCATACCAGGACTTCTTGCTCTTACTTAACTGTAACTTAGTTCCCACTAATCCTTTCCTTATTTCTTTCTTCTTCCTCATCTTCTCAACTCCTAGTAACTAGATCAGTTTTTTTTTTTAATAGATTCTACGTATGAATGAGATCATGTGGTACTTTTCTTTCTATGCCTGGCTTATTTCATTTAATATAATAATGTCTAGTTTCAGTCGTGTTGCTGGAAATGACATGAAATAATTTTTGGTTTTATGTATGAATAATATTCCATCATGTACGTATACCACAGTATATATTCATCAGTTGATGGGCACTTAGGTTGTTCCTGTTTCTTGCCTGTTGTGCATAGTGCTGCAGTGAACATGGGGGTATGGTGTCATTTCAGCATATGGATTTCATTTCCCTTCAATATATACCTAAGTAGCAGGATTGCTAGAAAATGTGATAGTTCTAATTTTAATGTCCGAAGAGCCTCCGTAATGTTTTCTGTGATGGCTGTACTAACTTACATTCTAACCAGCAGTACACAAGGTTTCCTTTCCTCCACATCCTTAACCCCCTTTCCTCTCTTTCTCCCTCTCTCTCTCCCATGTAAGTATTTTAATTTCATTGTCATTTTGATTTTCATTTCCATCATGGTTAGTGACATTAAGCACTTTTTTGTATACCTGTTGGACATTTGTACATCTTTTGAAAATTACCTCTTTAGGTCTAGTGCTTATTTTTTTGAGGGGAGGCTTGGAATCGAATTCATATTGCTTATTTTTTAAATTGAGTTATACTATATTTGATATTTGTCTTTTTAATTTTTTTGCATTTGAGTGTTTAGAGTTCCTTCCGTATTCTGGATATGAACCCTGTGTCAGATGTACAGTTTGCAAATATTTTCTTTTATTCTGTAAGTCTTTTCTTGACTCTAATGATTTTTTTTCTTTTTTCTCTCACTGTTCAGAGGCCTTTTAGTTTGATGTAATTTTGTGTGTTTTGGGTTTTTTTTGCTGTGCATTAGGGGTCTTGTCCAAAAAGATTTTTTGCCAATTCCATTATCTGTCTTATTTTCTTCTAGTATTTTCATAGTTTCAGGTCTTACATTTAAGTCTTTAATCCATAGCGAGTTGAGTTTTGGTGAAAGATTGGATCTAGTTTCATTCTTTTGATGTAGATACTCCATTTCCCTGAAAATATTTATTGAAAAGCCTTTTTTCTTTTATTGGATTACATTGACACCTGTGTCAAAAGTTAGGTTACTTATAGGAATGGATCTACTTTAGGATTTTATCTGGTACTTTATATATTCATTAGCTCATATGCCGGGACATGGCCTTTATCATTGGCTTTGTAAGGAGCTTTCTAGTCAGTTAGCATACTCATCCTTTTATATATTTTGTCCTTTGTATGCAAATGCTTCTAGAATTTAGAGTTCTCTAAATCTTTGTCCTCTAGAATTAGTGTATCATTTTGTACCACAAAAATATGATGGATTTATGGTTAGATTGTGTTGAATATATATATATATAGATCAAACTGTAGAGAACGGACAGTTTAACAACATTGTATCTCCCAGTCCCTTTCACTGTGTATTTCCTCATTCACTTAATACTCCTGTAATTTTCATTGAAAAGTTCTTACACATCTTTAATAATGTCTATTATTTTTACTTTTTAAAATGTAAGTGGAATATTTATAAATTCCTATTTTGTAATTTTCTACTAGTACATAAACATACAATAGAATTTTGTATTATCAAATTTTCCGAATTCATCGATTGGTTCTAATGGTTGCTGTGAAGTACCCTGCAGTTTCCTTCAGGAATAGTTATGGTACCTGTAAGTAGAGAGAGGTTTGTGTCTTCCTTTGTAATAGTGGTGCTGTGTTTTCCTCTGTGATAAAGGTTATGCTACTGGTGCATGTTTACACAGAGATGATGACAGTGAACATCATGGCCTCATTCCCAATCCAAGGAGAAGGGCATTCAGTGTTCCATTATTACTATTATTATTATTATTATTATTATTATTATTATTATTTGTGTGTGTGTGTGTGTGTGTGTGTGTGCGCGCGCACGCATGCGCATGCG
Source organism: Hystrix cristata (assembly GCA_004026905.1). Lineage (NCBI taxonomy): Eukaryota > Metazoa > Chordata > Mammalia > Rodentia > Hystricidae > Hystrix > Hystrix cristata. The sequence continues at coordinate 56,547 of PVJO010002909.1, read as the reverse complement.
CGCACGTTGGGGATTGAACTCAGGGCCTTGCGCAGTGCCTTGCGCTTGCTAGGCAAGCACTCTAACCACTGAACTAAGTCCTCAGCCCCTAGTGTTTCAATATTAAGTTTGATTTACCCTTGGGTTTTTCACAGATGCCATTTAGTGGATGGGGAATGTTCTCTTCTGTTTATAGTTTCCTGAGAAGTTTTGTTAAATTACATTTTGTTTTTCATCTTATGTCTGTTTTGGTGAGCAGGAAAAACAATTCAGACTGAGTTTCTCTGTTATGCACACAACATAGATCATCTCTCTGATCTCAATGTGTTTGGAGATTTCTCCTCATCAGTAGAAAGGCAGTCACTTCTGCAGTAGCCACCAGCTGAGAATCTTCTGATTCTATTCACTCCTGACACTGTGTAGCTGGAGATGGTGTCAGCTCCCACAGGTTAAGGGCTCATTTCCCTCACTTCAGACCTAGTTGCAAGCCCACGCCTCTGGAACTTTGGACTGACAGGCTGCAAATTGGAGTTCCTACAACTCCTTCATTGAATTTTAATTAATTTGCTAGAGTGGCTCACAGAACTCAGGGAAACACTATACTTACATTACCTGTTTATTATAAAGGGTATTTTGAAGTATACAGAGAAACAGCCAAATATATATATAATAGGATGAGATCTGGAAGGTCCCGTGTACGGATGTTTCCATTCCTGTGGAGTTGGGGTGTCCCACCTCCTGGTTTGCGGTTGTGTTCAGCTATCCAGAAGCTCAACAAACCCTTTCCATTTACATTGTTTTATGGAGTCTATTGCATAAACATGGTCCAAGCATGGACAACTGTGTAGAAATGTGATTGGACAAAAAGAATACAATCTAAAGTTAGTAAGCTGAGCGGAGAAACCCAGAGAGGCCTGTCCACATTCTTCTTGGTCCTTGTGTGCAGCATTTCTTCCTTGAGGATATAGGCAGGACCCCTTCTGAAATGGAGATCTTGTGATCTACTATCAGGCAAGGTAGGTCAGAAAATTTCTTGATGACCCATATTTCCAATAGAGGAGAAGATTATAGTTTTAGCTTCTATGGGCCTTCCTTGGGGAAGAGAAATTCTAGTTTCTGTGGCCTGCCTTGAGAAAGTAAAAGGGCAGGTGAAAGGAGGGTAGGAGAAAGTCAGAGAAAGTGAAATTTTTGGTTCTGAGTCCTGCTTCTGGTGCTTAAGGTGTCCAGCATAATTGTAATCACTAAAGAAATAACAACAGCTATGGGAATAATGAACAGAGAACCCCCAAATCATGTGTTATATTGTAATAAGTCTTATTTTTTGAAGAATTATCCATTTCTTCTAAGTTGTCTGTCTTTTTGGTAGTCATTTATTCATAACATTCCTTTATTACCCTTTTAATGAAGGTAGGCTTGGTTGTGACAAACCCACTTTAATTCCTCTGATTTGGGTATTTTGTGCTATTTTTCTCTTGTCAGTCTACCTAAATGTTTATATTAACCAGGGGACATATTTTTAAAAATCTCCAACTATTCTAGGTATGATCTGGATTTATCTAATTCTCTTTATAATTCTTGATTTACATATCACAGAGCTCCATTAGTGGACACAGACACAGTAATAATTGTTGTAACTTGGCTTTACTAACTTCATTATAACCTCCTTCTTGTTTCTGGTAGTATTTTTTTTTTTTTTTATCTTAAAGTCTGCTTTTAGTGATGTAACACAGCTGTAGTCTTATTGCTTTTTCTTTTCCTTTTTTTGTGTGTTGGTGTTCGAATTCAGGGCCTTGTGCTTGCTAGGCAAGCACTCTAACCACTGTACTAAATCCCCAGCCCACTTTTTCATGTTTTTATCTTATTTGCGGTATTTTTGTATCTTTTTGAAGTGGCTCTCTTGTAGATGACAGATAGTAATTAGATCTTACATTTTTAACCATTGTATTAATCTCTGCATTTTAGTTGTGGTGTTAAGACCATTGATACTTAATGAAATTGTTTATACGGTTGGGTTTAAAGGCCACTTTGATATTTTTGTTTACCCATTTTTGGAGTAACTTTCTCCATTTCTGCTGCCTTCTATGTTAATATGATATTTTAAAAATTCCTTTGTAATTCATCCATTGCTTTAATTATACCTTTTTGTATTATTTTTAGTGATTGCTCTAGTGTATCCATTCTAAAGGGGATGATAACCAGCACAAGGGGATGAGAATTAGTTTCTGCTGGTGGCAAAACAAGCCTAGGTGTCGTAGTGGTTTTGATGCTTTTAAGAGTCATAGAACATACCTGTGGATTAAAATTTCACGTGGGGAGGCAAATAGGAAAAAAGGAACGAAGATTCCTTATGAGGTTATAATGAAAAATTGAGGACACTGCTCTAGGTTTATAGTACACATCTTAAATTATACATAGTGTACGTAGACTTAATATTCTTCTACTTCATGTAACATCAGACACATACACACATATATAATTTTGGGAGGAGAGGGTGCTGGGAAATGAACTCAGGGTGCTCTACCACTGAGCTAAATCCCAACCCTGAGATGTATTTTTTTTTTTTTTTTTTTTTGGTGCTGGGAATTGAACTCAGGACCTTGTGCTTGCTAGGCAAGCACTCTAACCTGTATATTTTTATAAGTAAGGTCAACTTGGAATATATAATTATTTCAGTTAGAAGAAACATAAATATAATAGGAGCATAGTTTCTTGCTTTATTTTTGTTTTGTTTTTGTTTTTGCAGTACTAGGAATTGAATCCTAGGGCCTTCCAACTGAGCTCCATCCCCTGCCCTTCTTTTTTTCTTATTTTGAGACATAGTCTCACTAGTTGTCCAGGTAGGATTCATGATCTTGCCTCAGTCTCCTGAATGCTGGAATTACAGGCATGTGCTACCATACCTGGCTGTCTTCATTTTAAATAGAAAACGTCACAGTTTTTTATTGTCTCTTTTTCTCTTTACCTTGTTTTTCACTACCCTGATTCACCTCTGTGCTTCAAACATATATTGAGTACTTGCTGGGTTTCTGTGATGGTTTTAGGCATGCAAATGAAATTTTCTGCCTCCTTCAGAGAAATTTGTAGCTTTATATGTTAGTTAATTTCTCATTGCTGAAGCAAAATACCTGACATCCACAAGTTAAAGGAGGAAAGATTTATTTCAGTTCACAGTTTGTAGAGATTTCAGTTTATCATTGCCTGGCTCCCAGGCAGGGTGGCATGGCAGAGGGGCATCACAGAGGAGAAACAGTCCATGGCAGAGCAGACAGGAGGCAGCAAGCAGCCTGCCTTCTCTCTGTCCTTTTATATTCCATGGAGGCTACAAGCCTATTGGTGCCACCCACACCAGGGTGGGGTTCCATTATCCACAACCAAAACTATGCTAAACCAATTTAGTTATCATATACCCTAGACCCGGCCAGCTCTGAAAATCCCCATCTATGAGCCCATGAGGCTTTGAGGGGACATCTAGATATAAGCCATAACACTTACACATTACAGTGTAGTATGCCAAGTGTTAAAATGGTGATACACATTGTGTATAGTTGGAGCCCTGGAAAAAGAATACCTGTATTCGCTTGAGAATTTTATAAACGGCTTTGAAGAAAAGATAATGTTTTAATTAGAATTAAGTGATGTACAGACACTTACTAAGCATGGGTGAGGGGCAAGGGTGGTTGAATCAAATGATATGACAAGTGAAAGCACTCAGCACAGTGCCTGTTCCTGATAGATTTTTAGTATATGCTTGTTTCCTCTCATCTGTACCTTAGCTGTTCCAGCTGCTAGGGGAGCCTGTTGGGTACTTACAAAAATAATATTAACAATTTATTTAACTGTTAGACATTAAGCTAACCACTGTTTTAGGCATTTAACATTTATTATTTGGACCCAGTAGTAACTGTGACCGTTTTTATTCCTAGAAGATATTATTAGTTTATAGATAAGGAATCTGAGGCACAGTTTTTGTTTGTTTTTTTTCCAAATTATGTCTGCACCTTGAGCTTGTAAGTAGGAAGATTAGGATTTATACATAGGAATTCAAATCCAGTGTTCATCTTTGTATGCTCTCAATTTTATTTTTTCTAATGCCATTCAGTTTGTTTTGTCAGTTTTGTTGTATCCTTTTCAGTTTTTATGTGGGCCAGATGGAAGGATTTTTCTAAGTTCTCCTTTGAGACAAAGTGTCTTAAGTAAAGTGTCATTTTTAAAATCCTGTTCTTGTGAAATTTAGTAATTTGACTGAAATTCAACTGAATTTTTGTATTTAGGTAAAACTTAGTAAACATTGACTTCTACAGTGTTATCATATTGTTTTTTAACTTCTATTAAGGAATTTGAATGCAGAAAGAACTAAAATCTTGTTCCTTTTTGGTGAGTTGGGACATTTTAAGAATACATAAAAGGAAACTTTACTATTGACTGAAAAACAGTTATATATTCATTTCCATGTATGTTCACATAGACAGAGTGAAGTTATAAAATTTAGAAAGTGCTTTTAACAAAAAAATAGTGGTGTGTATTCTCTAAACAAAAGAGAAGATGGAGACCTACTTAACTGTAACCATCTTGTCTGGGATTATAGGATACATATTATATGCCCTCCCCCACACTTTTTTTCTTTTTGGTTTTTGCTCTGTAATTCAGGCTGCCCTTGAATTTACTATGTAGCCCAGGTAGGTCTCAAACTCAAGGTGATCATCCTGCATTGCCCTCAAGTTCTGGGATTACAGGCATATACCGCCTTGCCCAGCTTTTTTATTTTTCTATATTCTGAGAAATTTTCTTGTCTTTTACTTCAAACCCACTTAATTTCAGTGATCAGCTTTAATTTTCTGAGAGTGCTTTTTAAATTTTTTTTAAGTGATGTTGTATTGTCTTGAATATCTCTGATGATACTAGATTATATATGATCTATGTATATGCTGTATATATATTTATTTATAGATGTATACATATGTATAATTTCATTAGCTTTTCTTAATTATGGTGCATGTTTTGTGATTCTTGGTTGACCCTTCAGATGTGTATGATTTAGGGGTGAGAATGAGGGATAGGAATGATTTAAGGTTGAGTGGGTATGGAGCCAGCTGTTTAGAACAGTGTCCTCCTGATTGTCAGAATGAATAGGGATTTGTGTGCAGGATCTGATAGTTCACCAATTGCCCAGATAGTTGTGTTTTTGGTTTTGTTTTTGTTTTTGTTTTTGTTTTTTTTAAGAGAAGGGCCTCACATTGTTTCCTTTGAGGCAGTATTTAGCTGATTTCACAAGAGTATAGGGGTGAGAGGATGAAGTGGGCATCTGATCCTTAAACAGACCCTCCAGTAACACCCCTGTTTTCAGATCCAGGGTTTATTCTTGCCCTTAGTCATAGAAATTGTGTCTGAGTGCAGTCTTCCAGGTTTCTCTTGGGAATAGTGGTTGCTTTGTCTGTTGTAGCTCCTTATGTTAATTTTTTCAGGTGACGCTTACAACTCACTTTTTAGTCAGCATTCTAGATTCCAGGAACTTACTGAATTCTGTTTTCTCTTGATGGTACCTTTTGCATTCTCTTTCTTATTGTGAATCCATGTTATTTTACTTTCATTTTGGTGGCTTTTGAAGAATAACATGAGGCATGTCTGTTTAGGCTGCCATCTTGAACCGAAGTCAGCTTGTCCTTCCTAGTGAAAAAAATAATGTATTCTCATTTTCAAGGAGAACCAGGTGTTGAGTTATAGCAATACTTACTTCAGTGCCTAGTCTAGTTGGATAGACAATAGCATGTGCCAGGGAGAATTGGTAAAACTGTTACTGTCTGAAGCCCTAGTTAGAAATACTTGGCAAATAAAGTATAGATCTGGACTGTCTTCATTTGACTCCATATCCCTGTGATTATTCTTTTAAAGCCTCTTTTAAACAGTTGTGGGAAAGAACAGAAATATAGCAAGAAAACTGAAAGCCTGTATTCTTATAACTTGGTAATATATTTGTGCTAAAATGAATTTTAAAAATTGAAATAAGGGGAAGTAGGAGAAAACAGAACCTTACTAGTTTAGAACCTTACTAGTAGGAGAAAAGGAATACAAACTAGAGGTGCTGGATGAGCTAACTGGTGTTCACATTCAAAATTGGCCTGTTTCACTGTAATCACTTGATATCTTAGTAGATATGTCAAAAGTGTCTTCTAAATGTCAATCATTCATTTCTTCATTTATTCATCCAATAGATATGATGCTCTCCTATATAGACTATTTTCTCTGTTTTGTCCAAACAAATGGTGTAGAGGAAATATAAGTCCCCAAACCCCAAAAGTTCTGCCTTGTAGGTCTCATGTGGTTATGCTTCATGTCCAGATGTCCCCCCAAAGCCTCATGTGGTAAGAGGTTGCTGGATCTAGAGTGTGTGATGGTGGGATTAAGGGCATGTGATTATTAAATCAATCCACTGATTGGTTTAGCACCACCCTAATCCTAGCAGCCTGGATAGGATATAAGGTACAGGAAGAAGCTGGTTAGGCCTCTTTGCTTACATTCCTTGCTTACCTGGCTGCTTTCTACCTGTCTGCCATGCCACCCTGCCTTGGACCCAGCTGACTGTAGACTGAAATCTCTACAAACTGTGAGCCAAATAAACCTTTCATCCCCTAACTTTGAGTGTCTGGTATTTTGTCTCAGCAACGAGAGAAGAGTAACTAAGACCACATGTAAATTAAAAACAAAACAAAACATCAATCTGCACTCTTGGATCAGGTAGTTTGAACATCATGGATTATGAGGTGTATCAAATATAAGTGATAATCTTTTAGAAAAAACAAGTAGAAGGAAGAGCAAGGAATATAATCTCATATTAAGAGCAGAGAAGCTGGGCATGGAGGTGCATGCCTGCAATCCCAGATTCAGGAAGCTGAGGCAGGAGGATCACTGTGAGTTCAAGGCCAGCCTGGGCTACATAGTAAGTTCAAGACTAGCTTGAACTACATAGTGAGACCCTGTCTCAAAAAACAAAAAACAAAAAAGCAAAAAAAAAAAAAGGCAGAGAGGATAGTAGTTCTACCTTGAACTATTGTACCTTTTGTGTGTGTGTGTGTGTGTGTGTGTGTGTGTGCTGGGGATTGAACTCAGGGCCTTGTGCTTGCAAGGCAAGCACTCTAACCTCTGAGCTAAATCCCCAGCCCTTGAACCATTGTAATTCTATCTACATTTTATCCCAGAAATACTGTATGCAGTGTCACCTGACATTACAAATAAAAACTTACTTTGCATATAGGAGCTAGAAAATCTGACTTTGCAAAAGCAACTCAGTTTAAGCCATGTTTTTTCTTAAATGAGAGTTAGACTAAAAATCCTCATTTTCCCCTGCTGTTAAATCTAGAATACTTGTAAGTACTTATTGAGTGATAGTATTTGCAAGCATTACTTGAGCCCTTTGGGAAACACTAAGATACACATCACATTTCTTAGCCTTTAGTAGATGATAAGTCCAAAAGAACAAATAAGATGTAAAGCATATATAAATATTTGCATTACACGGTAGTGTAGTATAAAAGCTATACAGAAGAATCAATTAAGTGAAAGAGGAAAGAATTTCTAACTTTGGGTAATTGAGGAGGATGACATAAAGGATCATTTGAACTGTGCTTGAATAAAATTTTGATAGGTACAGGTAGGTGAGAGTGTCCCTGATCAGAATAAACTGGAATACAGGTAAAAGATGATCTTCTGGGAAAGACACGTCAGCCAGTTTTGTTAACAAAGAAACTGTGTTTAGAGTAAGGGGAAAAGAAAGGGAGTATGTAGGTAGGGGTAAGATTATAAAGAATCTCATCCACAATCTTAAGAGTCATACTGTAAATTTTTGAGTTAAGACACTAACAGGTGAAACTGTAAAGAGAATATGTAGGTGTGGAAGACACTGTGGTTTAGGGAGGAGACTTGCTGCTGAAATATCGATGATAGAACTATTCCACTTATACTGGTAGAAGATATTAGGACCCGAAATAGAGTAATGGCATTCCAATGAAATGGATGGGGCAGAGAGACTATGTAGTAAGAATGCACAAGGTTTCTTAAACAGTTTAAGTAAAACTAAGGATTGAAATCCGTGTGCCTAGAAAAATGAAGACTTTTAATTGATAAAAATTGGCAGACCAAGAGAAAAAGTTGATTTTTGTGACCATATATGATGAGCTAATTCCCCACCTTTCAGCAAATCTTTCCCACATGTGTTGCAGTTATTTTGGTGTAACACCAAAGGGAGAATATTTTGTAAGTTATTTTTATTAGAAAGCCACTATAGTTTTGTAGGAATATTTATTATTTTTTGTCAAATGTTATGAATCTAAATTGCCTTATATACTAATTTGTGTGGAGGGGATAAAAAAAGTATTCCTTTCAGAATATCATGAAAAATATCTAGAATTCAGTGGTTGTAGAAGAGCCAGGTTTTTACTTTAGATCTGGAAAAGCAGTTCAGTTACAAATAAAACCTATTAGTAGCCTTAATAAGGGAAAATGAAATCAAGTTGGTGGAAGAATATCTGTATACTAGGAACTAGTGAAGAAAGATGATAGAATTTTTGTTATAGAAACAAAACATATGAACAATATGAGAGCTGTGATTAATACTGTTTTTTCTTTGTTCTCATAATTTCAGTAGTTCGATTATGCTTTACTTTATCTGAATTAAAAGAAATAACTTGCACTTTCTCAAAAGGGAGAAAGGAAATTAAAGCAGAAGAACTATTTATAATTAGAGAAAATGAGAAGGTGCTTTAGAATTGCTAGGACAGCATTAAAAATGATGATTTGTTATTTGTTATGTTATTTTAAAGAGTCTAGGCAGTTGTGATATTTTTCTTCTACATACCATCAAACAGAAGAAAGGGTGCCGTCAAGTGGCAGACTTCAGCATAAAGGATTTCACTATGCCAGGTGACCTGCACTAGAAACAAGTTAATAACTGTTTTCATGTATCATATTACTTTCATAATGAATAGTCTCCTTTTGCATTAAATTTTGAAGTATTTTTATTCATCTAATGATTTTGGTTCTCTATAACTGCAGTGGATGCCTGAAACCAAGGACTGCGTAGGGAGGATACTATGTACCAAATCCTATGTATGCTGTATTTTTGTCCTTTAAATGTATACATAAATTTGATGCCTTTCCATCTGCACTAAGCACTTACTATGTACTGTGACTTTAACTTTTGCACATTTGAGGTGCAGTAGCAAAACCAGAATGCATTCTTTTTCCTCCTTCATAATTCAGTGGATAGAAAATTTGTTCTTACCATAGATCTTAGCAACTTCAGTTTATAATTTTTTCCTTTCCTTATTAAATCTTGAATTTTCACTTTTTTACTTAACTACTTTACAACTTCCCTTTGGCATATCTGAATTTCCAGCATCACTACTCTTGCCCTTTGGGGCTGTTATTAAGTAAAATAAGAGTTACCTGAACACAAACAGTGTCATATTCTAAGTTGATCTGATAGTCAAGGTAGCTTCTAAGTGACTGTTGGGAAGGTAGTGTATACAGAATGGATATACAAGATGAAGGTACAGTTCATATCATGGGTGGGATGGCTGGAGATTTCATCATGCTGCTCAGAATGTTGTGCAATTCAAAACTTGATTCAAACCCTGGGATGCAAAACTGTGGATAAGGAGTACTATTGTTTTCAGCTGCTCTATTAGTCTATTTTCTGTTAGTTAAAAAAAATATACTTGTACTAGGCTACTTTGTACAGAAAAGAGATTTATTTAATTTTCAGTTTGGAGGCTAAAAGTCCAAGATCCATTGGTGGGTGGAGATGGTGGGGTAGGGACTTGGATTAGCTTCCGGTGAAGGTCCAGGGGCAGATGAAAGCACATGTGAGAGCAAGAGATCACATCACCACACAGGAAGCTGGTAGACACTGTGTCCCACGGTTCCTTCCAAGGCAAATGACTTACCGAACTAAAGAACTGCCACTAAGCCCTGCCTCTTACCAGTTCTATACTATTTCCCGGCACTGCCACCTTGGGACTGAGCTTCCAATACACAAACCCTTGCGGGGGACAAACCGCATCTAAGCCATAGCAGATGCCTTTGGAATCTTGGACTTGGGAGGGATGAAGATTTTCTGGACCAGTGTTTCCTTAAGCATTCTAGTCATTTGTACTTACAAAGAAGGGGCTCTGGGATCAATTAAGTCAGGAAATTGCTGGGTTAAACACAGTTAAACAAGAGTTTTATTCTAATGGTAGTGGGGGGAGGAGATGACATTTCTGAAACTAATATGCTAATTTGAGTGGTCCAAGGAGAAAAAATACATGACATTTCACAAACTTACTTGATCACAAAATGCCGTTTTCATGGAGTCTTTTTCAGATCTACTGTTATTCAGAATTCTTATTGCTTGAATTTACAGATAAACAGAAAAGGAATTAAATAGTTTATTCAAAGCTATATATGAGCTGTTTACTGAAAGAACTGGGCCTGAACTAAGATTGTCTGCCATGTTGTATTTCCTTCCTTTTGACTCCAAAGTACAGAAAAATCTTTATAAGCTCCATCATATTCTGAATTAGATCTGTAAAATGTACACACAGGGGTTTGAAGAAGTAAATAAAACTAATGACTTAGTTATTTTTAGTATTTCAAACCAGCACATTGACTTTGATGAACAAAATAGGATCAAAAGAGTCAATAAACCTTTGAAATTGAAGTTACCCATTTTATAATGGGAATTTTTTTCAAACAATCAGCCATCTTTCAAATTATAAATTCAATTTTCTTTCATATCATAAAAAACTCAAAAACTGCAGTAAAGTGTATTTAGAAAGCTTTCCCACCTTCCTAGAACAAGACTTGAGAAAATTACTCTATGACTTAATGTCTCATTCTAGACCTTATCTCTTTGGAAGTAGACATGAATCTTTTAAAAATTTCACATAGATGGCATTGTGGTAGACCCCTTGTTTTTTAATCTCAATTTCATTTACTAAACAGTATTATACGTTCATCTTCTCACATCAATGCATGTATATATAAAAAAAAAAACCCTTAATGACTTAATAAGGTTATAGGACTCTAATTTATATAATCAGCAAGATGAAGTGGATGCTATTTTACCAAAAATGCTGTGGTATCTTTTTCTGAATCTTTGTGCAAATTTGTCTGTAATGGAATTCTTAAAGTAGAACTGTTGGGTCAGAGAATATGCACATTTAAATTTTTAAAAATTTTTTAAGTGTTGCCAAATTTGCCTTTGAAAAATAGTACTAATGTATTTTTCCTCTACTGTCACTACAATTGAAAGAATAAAATATGTGTTTCACTGAACTTAAAATAAAAAGACTATACTTTTGTAACAGATAATGAAATAGCTTGCTTTGTTAATCTTGAAATTATAGAGATAATTTATAGAAGAATGATAATCACGATCTCTTTCTCTCCTCCTCCCTCCCCCATTCTTTACAGAGCAAACTATTCATGGAAGGATTTAGAAGCCTGAAAGAAGGAGAACCAGTGGAATTCACATTTAAAAAATCTTCCAAAGGCCTTGAATCAATACGGGTAACAGGACCTGGTGGGAGCCCCTGTTTAGGAAGTGAAAGAAGACCCAAAGGGAAGACGCTACAAAAAAGAAAGCCAAAGGGAGATAGGTAATTGTTTTACTTGGATCCTTCTATCTGCCTGTCTGTCTGCTTACCTACCTACCTACCTACCTACCTACCTACCTAGTCTGTCCTAGAGATTGAACCTAGGGGTGCTTTCCACTGAGCTAAATCTCTAACCATTTTTAGTTTTTATTTTGAGACAGAGTCTCACTAATTTACCCAGGCTAGCCCCAAACTTGCAGTCCTCATTCCTCAGACCCCATATTAGCTAGGATTACAGATGTGTACACCATTGTACCTGGCTAGTTTAGGAATTTATTGTGTTTGGAAAAGATTTCTGAAAATTTCTTTATATAAATTCCCACTGTATGAATATACCAAAATTTAATGTAAATGAACAGTGCTGTGTTCATGGGTATTTAGACTGTTTTTAGTATTTTGAATTTAATAGTAACACCACTGTGTGAATTCCTAAATGTATCTTTTTGAAAAGTTGTCTTACTGCATTCTGAGGATAAATACTTGCTCATGAATATATTGGAAAACAAAAATAGGCACTTTAAATTTTGGGTACCTATTTCTTTTTTTTTTTTAAATGTTTTCTAATTATAAGACGTAAGAAATAAAGCTCATTGTTTTTCTTTGTACCCTTTGAATACATTAGAAGTTGAATATGTTTTTATATGTTCCATTTTCATTTATTTGTTTCTGATTTGTGTATTTAGGATATGAACCTTCTGTCTTAAATAATTAGAAAGTTTTTTTTTCAGCTCGTGAAATATTTTAGCTTTAATGATAGTGGTTTTAACAGTTTTGAATTTTTATAGAAACAAATCTGTGATTCTCTGTATAATACTATATGACTTTGCTGTCTGGCTTTCCAAATTATGAAGTTAAAAATACATCGTAAGAAGGGCTGGGGATTTAGCTCAGTGATTAGAGTGCTTGCCTTTCAAGCACAAGGGCCTGAGTTCGATCCCCGGCACCACAAAAAAAAAAAAAAAAAAAAAAATACATCGTAAGAGGCCAGAGGTGTAGCTCAGCGACAGAGCATGTACAAGTACTTAGCGCATCCAGGACCCTGGGTTCAGTTCCCAACATATAGATAAAAAAAGTTTGTTAATTTACCTTTTTAACTATATCTTCCCATTTTAGTGGAATTTTTAAAGAGAGAAGAGTATAAATATCTAGCTTTTCTTAAAAGTGCTAGCTCTCTATCACTACAGCATTTATTGCCTTGTTCTTATTTTTCCCACTGATTTGAAAAGCCAGCCAAAGGAAAATAAATGTCCATCTGTATTTTTAGGAGCTCATTTTATATAAAAGAAAGTCCATGAACATGTGTGAAAATTTAATGATATACTTGCCTGTCGAAGGATTTCTCCTCCTAGAGAGAGATATAATAGTACTAATACATACATGCATACAAGTAAAGCAACACAAAATAAAATAAAACAATCCTTTATTTTTTTATGCTTTTTAGATTAAATGTTTAGCAGTATAATTCTAGAATGTCTTATGTTTTTGATTTGGAATCAGTAGCAGGGAGAATGGGGAAGGTTGATTACTGAAGCATAAGCAAGCAGGACATTCCTTTTTGTAGGATTTTGTCAATCATTGCTGGAGAAAATGGGAAGTTTTTGGAAACTTTCAGGTTAAAAAGTAACATCTAATTTACCCCCTTAAAGTATCATCCTAACAGTTGTGATTATAACATAATTTGAACGGGCAAGTTTGGAAGCCTAAGAAATCACTAAGGAGGCATTTTCAATGCTGTGGGAAAAGACATGGTGGTGGTTTGGACTGGGGTGGTAGCTGTAGAAGTGGTGAGCGAAAATTCCAATATGTTTTGAAGGTGGAGACGGCAGGATTTACTCATGGATCAGAAGTGGACTGTGAGAGAAGAAGAGTCCAGGATAACTCCAAGGTTTGTTTGCCCTGGGCAACAGGAAAGATGGAGGGACTGCTTACCAAGATGGGGAAGACTACAGAAGGAAGAGCAAATCAAAAGAACGGTTTTGGGCATGCTTACTTAGAGATACATAATAAACATCCATGTAGAGACACTGATTAGAGATAGATACATGATATGGAGTTCTAGAGCTGAATTTAAACACTGGGCAATAGTCAGAGAAAAGATATCTGTAGCCACAGTACTGAATGAGATCACCATCAGAGCAAGTATACACAGCACAGAAAAGATGACTGAAATCTGGTACATTCTAGTGTTGAGGACAAATAGCCAAAGCCCCCTGTGAAGGAGGGAAATCAGAGGAAAATCAAGAGAGGATTTTGTTTTGGAAGCCAAGGAATGAAAGTATTTCAGGGAGAGGGTATTGGGGTGCTCAGTGGTCCTGATGGTGAAATGATGAAGATGACCACTGAAATTGGAATCACTGTGCAACATGGAAGCCTTTAGTGAAGTTGACAAAAATGGGTTTGGTGGACCGGTGGGAGCAAAAGCCTTACATGGATTGTATTCAACAGAAAATGAAAGGAGAGAAATTAGAGTAGCAAGTGTAGACAGTTTTTTGAGTTTTCCTATAAATGGGAGTGAAAAAATGAACCAGTAGCTAAGGAGAAGTTATACCATGTTTACATGTTAACAGGAACAGTCCGATAGAAAGATTAAGCATACGAGAGAGGAAGACAGTTGCTGGTGTGAGTGGAAGGATTGAGATTTAAAGCACAACTGGAAGAGCTGATTGTGAATATAGATGGTTCGTTCTTCAAAACGTGACAAAAGGCACAGAATGCAGGTACAGATGCAGGTGGGAAGGTAGATAATGAAGGTGGGATAAGGTGAGATTTGTTGCCATTTTATACTATTTTCTTAGTGAAATTTGAAGCAGGGTCATCCACTGAGAGCAATAGAAAAGAAGGTTTAGAGATTTAATAAAAAAGGAGAAGGTATGAAATAGGAAAACAGAAGAATGAACACATTATGGAAAGAGGAAAAATTCTAGGCTATACCAGTGGCCCACTTAGGGGTAGTGGGCATGAATTTAAAGTATAATCAGTCAGTATGATTGTGTGTTGACATCACGGTACCAGCTATGAAGTAGGTACTAATATGGATTTATTTGTAGTTGTGGTTTTCCTAGTTGAGAATGACAAAGGAGAGAAGCAAGGACACTAGAGATGAAGGGAGCAGTTGTAATGATGGGTGATAGGCCATAAATGGGTAAGGAAAGAAGATTTTTGAAAAGACATTAGGCTCATGTTATCTGGGTTGCAATGAGTTCGAAGAATTGTTGTAGTTGGGATACGAGAAGGAATGATCAGCCAAGGCAGAAGGTGAATAACTGCTCTAACTGCTGAACTTATTGTATGTCTAATTGTGTTTAAAGCTTTGACCCATTTGTTATCTACTTATTTCCAATTTTCTATTAAGTTTGGGATGCCCATAATCTTTGCCACTAAGATAAGCAACTCCAGTTTTTCATGTAGCACTTTTTACAAGATGATATCAACACAGCCCACAATTGAAATTCAGAGAGTCTTGGAGACTCTTAATTAAAACTCTGAAACTATGGGAAAACAAGATTTGACCATGTGCTATCAAGAAATGGGTCTTTGTCAACTGGTAGCTAAATAATTGCTAAGGTAATGATTTGATGCCAAAATGTTTAAAAGACTTCAAAGATTTTAATAACATTCCTCTTTCTTACATGGAAAATTAACCATATCTACCATATTTACTTCCTGAAACCGTTTTAGCAATGAGAATAAAATTATGCTTTAAATTCAAATTCATGTTTGTTAGCATAATTGTGTAAAGTAATCCAAAATGTTCATTGTCACTGGCCTTTTAAAATATTAGGAATTTTCTAATTATTTCCATTTGCCTTTTTTTCTCTTACATTTTTTAATGACTGTATTTTATTGTCAAATAAAATTTCTATTTTTAATTTTTTTGAGGAATTTCCACACTGATTTCCAGAGTAGTTGTACTAGTTTATATTCCCACCAGCAGTGTAGTAGAGTTCCTTTTTCCCCACATCCTCGCCAGCATTTGTCATTATTAGATTTTTTTTGATGATGACCATTCTTTCTGGGGTAAGATGGCATCTCATTGTAGTTTTAATTTTCATTTCTCTAATGGCCAGTGATGATGAGCATTTTTTCTTGTATTTATTGACCATCTGTACTTCTGAGAAGTGTCTACTCTTTTCAGTTGCTCATTTTGGATTTCAGTCTTTTATGGGGGGGTTCTAATTTTTTTTTAGTTCTTTATATATTCTTGATATTAGTCCTCTGTCTGTGCAGTAGCTGGCAAAACTTTTTTCCCATTCTGCAGTCACATGCTCTACCCCTGAGCTATGCCATTTTTCCCATTCTGTAGACTGTCTCTTCCCTCCGTTGGTTGTTTCCTTTGTTGTGCAGAAGCTTTTTAATTTGATACGATCCTGTTTGTGGATTCTCAGTATTGTTTCTTGTGCCCCTGGGGCTCTGTTCTGAAAGTCCTTGCCTGCACCTGTCAACTCCTTCAAGTTAGCTTTGTGTCCTTTTGACAGGGTCTTAAGATTTTTTGAACATTTACTCATTAGGGTAAAACACTTTCATACTCACATCCTGTAAAATGTAATACCACAGCCATACTGGATTGCTTAGAAACCTGTTGAATTTGGTACTTGATGCATTTTGATGAGAAAATGTTGTCCTAGTGCTTGTCATCTGTTTGGTATTCAAAGCACAAGCTATGATATGTCACTGTTGATTGCCTTGTGACTCTTTACTTGTTCCAGTCAAAACAATTTGTTTGGTAGTCATCATATTTGGTACTTGTCATACCTCCTGGAACCAATTACAATAAATACTGAGGTACTACTATCATAATAATTGAATAGTTGATTTGGTTCATTGAATACTAGTAAGCTAGAGTTCCCGTTAGTTTCCGTTAAATTATATTTCTGTGTGTTTTGTTTGCTTGGAATGTTGTTTTTATTTTATTTTAAAAATTGTCATGATAAAAATGACTTTTTTCTTTTGGTGTAGTTCTATGAATTTTGACACACGCATCCATTCCTGTAGTCACCACCATAATCTGTTTTCAGAACAGTCTGTCACCCTCAAAAAAAACCAAAAAAACCCCTCTTACTATCTTTTATTGTTTCTCTTCTCCCAGTCTATATCTTTTGGTAATCACTAACTTCTTTCTCCATATAATTTTGTCTTTCTGTGAATAGCATATAAATGGTATCATACAGTATATAGCCCTTTGAAACTGGGTTTTTCATTCAGCATAATGGCGTTTAAAATTCATCCATACTTTTGAATATTTCAGTAGTTCATTCTTTTTATTGCCGAGTAGTATTCCATTTGGGTATTTTCCATTTGTGGCAGTTACAAACAGAACAGCTACAAAGGTTTGTATACAGATTTGTTTTTGTATAAACATTTGTTTCTAAATTTGAAGTGGAATTGCTGGATAATATGGTCATGGGTGTATGTTTAACCTTGTAAGAAACTGCCAAATTGTATTCTGCAGTGGTTGTATTATTTTGCATGCCAACCAATAATATATAAGGATTTCACTTGGTATGCATCTTTGTGAGACAGCATTTGGTACTGTCACTGTTTTTAAAATTTTAACCATTCTTATAGGTGTGTAGTAATTCCCCATGATTTTAATTTTCATTTCCCTAATGGCTACTGATACTGAGTGTCTTACGTATTTTTATGTCATCCTTGTATTATCCTCAGTAAATGTCAGTTTGTGTTTTTGCCATTTTTTACTGGGTTGTTTGTTTTCTTATTGTTGCACATTGAGTGTTCTTTATATATATTGTGTATACAAGACTATTGTCAGATGTATGGTCTTATTGATAATTTTCTTTCAGTCCGTGGCTTGTCTTTCTAACCTCTTAAATGTGGCTTACAGAGCAGTTATTTAATGTTGATAAAGACAATTTCTGTCTTTTGATATCATACTTAAGAATCTTTGCTTAACCCTAGGTAACAAAGATTTTCTTCCATGTTTTCTCTAGTAGTTATATAGTTTTACATTTATACCAATGATCCCTTTAGAGTTAGGTTTTTTTTTTTTTAAATAAGGTGCGAGGTTTCAGTCAAACTTCCATTTTTACATTTGAATAAATTATTCCAACACCATCTATTGAAAAGAGTGTTCTTTGTTTTACAGTGTTTCTAGATTGGAAAGTTTAATATCTTATGTTGTCAGATTAAAAAATTGAAACTAGTTTTTATTACATAGAGTCATCACTCAAATTTATTTGGTCAATTCTAATATTTATATATAAGGTAGAGATAAATTTTATGAAGAATTTTATCTCAGTGAAAAAATATAAAATAATTTTGAAGATTGTACCTTAATTGTAATCACTTTTTAAAAGAAAGTGGGATTGCTTTTTAACTGTCTTAAAATTCTGTTGAATTTAATGTACATTTACTAGCTACCAGTTAAATGTAGTAAATATTGTGTTTTATTTTAAATCTTCCACATTTGAAAAGTTTTCTTAAAAACTGTTTTTTTTTCCAAAAACTAGCATCTACCTGGTATCTTTTCTCTTTAAAAAACACAACTAACTATGATGAAAAGGTGGTAACTTCTAACAGTGAATTTAGAGAGGGGTTGGATTTCATTTGAATATTTGATATAATTAAATGTTAGTTTGTAATAGCAAGTATTTTAAATGAGTAAAAGGATTTGGAGTAAAATAACTTGCCTGGGAATCTACACAGATTAAATGATTTTGATCTTTAATAATTAGTGAATAAAATATATGCAACTTGTAAGAACATCTGAAATGCATGTATATGTGGTACGTGTTGGGTGTACACATATAGCTTTGAGGTTTTTTGTTTTGTTTATGGTTTATCTTTTTACCTGCTTTCTAATTGTATTTTTTTCCCTAGGGTAATGAGTATCATCTTTATTCTCCTTAACCTTCCACATCTTTTGACCCAACCACACACTCCAAGAAGTTCTGTTCATAATAATCTAAGTTCTTTTTTCAACAATGTTGACTTGAGATTTTAAAAACTAATTTAGAAAAGAATACCAATGTTCTCCTTTCCTTTCATGTGTTGAAATATTTAATTTGTGTAACTTCATTAATGTAAGAGTAAGGCAAAGTAGTAATGCATTTTGCTTAGAAAGATATTTGGTATTACTATTGGTTTGGGGTGTACAGAGTTCCTTTCATTTGATCATGTTAGGCTTGTTAATTTATCATTTGAAGGATGCTTTTTATTCATTATTAAAAGTTGATGATGAAATTTGACACTTCTTGCAGTTCAGTATCAATTAAAAAGGTACATTATGAAATGCTTACCATTTATGGTCAAAGAGACGGAGGTGAACATAAACAGAAAGTAATGAGATAATGTCTGATTTAGTCTCAGCTGATGAATTCTTTCCTTTTTTAAAAGAAGAGATGTGTAACAAAGTTATTTTTGCAAGGTCATTCTTTTGTGGGTTCAAGTTCCTTAAATTTGCAAGGAGGTTTTGGAAGCCATGAGGGTTTTTTTTGGGGGGGGGGTTAAAAAAAATCTAGATTTATTGGCGGACTATTTATTTTGCCTATTAAAACGTAAAATATTTATTTATTGTTCTTATTCACCCTTAAAGCCAGTGAGCTCAAAATTAACCAGTGGTAATCCTGACCCTCAGCCCCACCTTTTCAGGAGTCTAACATTTTCCACTCATTATCTCAGTGATATAATTCCAAGTATTCCAGTGGCTTACACTTAGCAAATGTAGTGATGTATTTTTATAAATCTTCACAGTATTCCTAAGAATAATAAACCTGTACTTAGTTATTTTATGCTGTTTAATTAAGGAATATCTGTTTCGCTTTCAAAGTTCTTCCTCGTTTCTTACTATATATCCTAGAATTTGTTATTATATCCCAGAAGCTGTTTTCAGAAGAAAAATTAAAATGTTAGTTGCTAGAGATATTTGAAAAATGAAAATCAACAAATTCCGATATATAACTGTTTCACCCTGATACTTGTGTGATTAGATTTAGGAATTTGCTGTTTAGTGGGTTCCTATTGTGGCAGAGAAATCTTTGAGGCATGAATTGATAGTCCAGATCCTTTGAGGTCTGTCTATTCTGACCTATGACCCCTATTCTTACAAGGTCAACATCTGAGGGCAGGAGATTAAGGCAGTTTAAAGACCGGAATGGTAAATGGAATGGAAAAATTAGCCAGCACATTTTGGGTGCAAAACATCAAAGTCATCAAATAGTTTGCTTATTTTAAACCTGGCTTATTGGTATAACAAGCTAATTTTACTGTTTGTTGAAATCAGAAGAATTTAATAACCATAATTCACTTCAAGATTCTATTTATATAACAGTAAATTTTAACTCTATCATACAAATTAAGTTCGTATAGCTTAACCTCAAAATAACAGGAAATGCAAAAATACTTTGTCACAGTATCAGTACATTTCAATCTTGTGTCTAGCTTGGGTAATTAATTTAAATTTGAATTGGGAAAGCATTTCTTAGCTATGAAATATTTAAATTTATCAATAATGTTGAATAAAATGTGTGTGACAGTATTGGTTCATAATTTATAGTGACTGAGGATTTAGCTCTAATTATATACTGTTGATTTTTAGGAAAAAATATTTTCAAAAGGTAGAAGTAGAAAATAGAAACTAAATTTATCTGACCAAGACATTTTGTCCTTTTTTTCCAAAGACTTTGTTCTTTTACATTTTTCATCTTCTTAAAATGATCCTTTATGTCTTTTAATTGTATGCTTGGCAGTGTAATTCCAAAATACACACCAGTAGCTATTTCTGCTCAGTTCTTCTGTGTTGGGCCCTGGTAAGAAATTCTCTACAACCCTTTATTTTACTTTTGTTTGTGTCCTGAACAGCTGTGAATTTGCATCTTCTGCTTCCTACTAATGACTAGCAAGGGCCAGAGTTGAATAATTGAACTGTTGCATGTACGTTTTCATTCATCTGTGTAGTGACTAAGGAAATTAGTAAAATCAATAGAATACCCAATTCCTCTAATTCTTCTTCATTTTTTATTCTATTCCAATTTTTTCTTATTAGAGACCTAATTTTAGGGTTTAGGTTTTCCGAATCCTTTCTTCTTGTGATTATTTGGCCAGAGATCTCTTAATGAGGCAATTATAGTTGTTTCCTTCATTCACATTATCTTAGCAGATGCTCTCCCTGCTGTGACCTCTGTGCAGACTGAGCAGACAATGTGCTGCTCTCATCACCCTCTGCCAGACATTGTGTGGCGCTGGGCTTCATTTTGGCACTGCACAGGTCTCTTAAGATGCCTGATGGCAATGGTCAGAAGCCAAGTGGAAAATAATCAGAATTTTAGGTTGATTTTTCCAATTGCTGTTTTAGTCTAGTAAATACTAAAATAACACCTCAGAAGGGGAAGTTCTAGAAGCAACTCTGATAACACTGTAAGCAGAAATTACAGATCTGAGAAGTAATATTACCAAGTTTAGACTATAGCCTCAGTGAAAATGAAATCAAACATTTATTGAATGGTCTCAGTACCAGGGTATTGTGAGAACTGGATAATATTTCAAAACTTTGGGATCATTGCAAAAGGGAAATCAATTTAGTTTTAGTTTTTGAAGTTTGGTTAAGATAAACAGATTAAGAGCAACAATTCAAACTGTTCTCAAAGGGATTTTAATTTGTGTTAGTATAGTAGTAGGATTGCTGTATTTGTATGTTAATGTATGTAATAATATATAAATTTCCTGCTTGTACTTATCTATAAGAAGCAGTAATTAAGGCAGGTTGCCTTTTTATGGAATAAGATTTATAATGGAGAAATTGCCGTATGAAATATTTTTAATTTATGCATAGTCACACAATGTAGGGGTTTTTTAAAAACGTAGGTACTTTGTAAGCAGGGAACAAGTATTAAGAAAATCTTAGGAGAAATGTTCTTGTGATTATCTTTTCTGAAAGATAGTCTAGAATAAATCAAGGAAGAATTCAAGATTTTTGGTTTCTAAATGCTTTTAGTCTTACCTGTTACATGATGATTTTAAACTATGTTTAAACTGTAGTTAATTTGTTGAGTGGGCTATAGAAAATGACAGAATCCCTAGAAATGAAAAAAAAGAAAGATGTACTAATACCAATCTATCAAAATATATAGATGGTATGTACTAATACCAATCTATCAAAAGTTTTATTACATGAAAATGAGATCGAGTTGTATGTACCGTATGTGACCTGCTCTGTGTCCTTTTCAGTTGGAAACCTGAATACTAATTTAAAGCTCTGTTTTCCAGGAATCTTTTACTAAGGATAGCTGAATTTCATACCTGTCCTTAATAATGGAGAAAATATGATATGCTCATCTTCCAAAGACTTCATTTGCCTTATACTAAATCTGAACCAGGGACTCCATATACCTATCCTGCCTCCTCAGTAGCTATTCTGTACTGCCAGAAGTAAAAAGCTCCATGGATATCATTTTTTTTTTTTAATTTTAACAGGGCCATTGTATGGAAATACTATTAACCCATTTCCTACTTTTTCTACTTGGCTGATTCCAAACTCTGTTGTTTGATTTCAGTGTTGATCTTAGTCCCCTCAGTTTCATTAGCCCATTTAGAGTTCCCGCTTGGGTTTATCAGCATTATCCTGGTGGTGCTACCAAGACCCACCATGCAGTAAGACAAAGAAAAAATAAAAGATACAAGGATTGAAAAAGAAGAAGCCATATGCTTTGTTATTCAAAGATAAGAAACCCAAATTATAAATAAAGAGCAAAACAAAAAACAATAGGAATTAGGGAGATAGATCTTTCTCAAATAGGAAGGAGATCAAGAGAAGGCTGGAGGGGAGAATGGGGATGAAAAAAGGAATTAAGATGTGTTATGTAGGTGTACCAATTCCACACAAGGAATGTAAACATTATGTACTGCAAACATGTACTAGTAAAAAAATGAAAAAAAAATGTGGTTTTATGTCTGAGGTTATCCACAAATAGATTATTAGAATAATTGGAATAAAAGAAAGAATTTAACAAGATTGCTGGGTATCGCACTAAGATTAACTTAGTATCAGGAATGTACGGACTATCCTATACCCCAGGAACTCATAATTTTAGAAGAGTTCACTTGAGTGCTGGGAGGCACATTGGTCAGTGGTAGAGCATATGCTTAGTATGTGTGAGGTCGTGGGTTCAATCCCTAGCACCAAAAGAAAGAGGATTAGAAGGGTAATTTTGCAGCTGGAACATAAACTGTAATGTACTACACCTAGAAATAAATCTTACAGAAATATGAAGAATTTTTTATGAATGGGTAAACTTATATGTATTAGATACAGAATGAGATCTGAACAAATAGAGAAGAGTATTTTGCTAATGAATAAGACTCACGTTGGCTTTGTTTGTTTGTTTGTTTGTTTGGAAGGGGGAATGAGGGTGATACCTGGGTTTGAACCCAGGGCCTCGTGTACTCTGAGCAAGGGCTTTACCACTGAGCAACATCCCCAGCCTGAGACTCAGACTTTAAAGAATGTAATTCTCCGTAAGTTAATCTATAAATTCAATGTAATTCCATTCAAAATTCCAGTAAGAGAAATTCTGTATGTAATAAGTAAAGTGTTAACTCACTGAAAGGAAATAGACCTTTGAAAAAGAGAATACAGATATAGGTCTATAGACATCTTGGTATATGACAGAAGTGGCATTTCAAATCTTGGAAAATGAAGCACTGGGCACATCTGACTATTAAAGGAGAATCTCTAGAGAGGCCCCTGGGAACTCCTGCCTCTGATGACAGCCTCTGTGGATTGCAGGGAATGGCCGGTGTCAGGCTGCTGCTGGGCAGTAGAGCCAATAGTTGTGAAGACAAAGCAGGCACAGAGCACCGAAGAACAGCTGGGACCTGTTGAGTGTGTGTCAGTTTGTTACCATGTCTGACCATGAGGACTAGCAGAGGATCATGGCCGAATAATCACTTCTGCTTCAGTTTTGCCTCTCAAGTCTTGGACAGGTTTCCTTTTGGCTGACTAATCTGGAAGGATAAACAGAAGGGATATATGCAGGTGCCAGCCTTAATCAAATGGGCATAAAACCATCTAGCACCAGTAATATAAGCAAGGCTAGAAACTAATGAGACAATGTGAGAGACATACTTGAAATGTATGTAACTGATGAAGTGTGGTCCTTGGATCAGCATTAGCATCAAGTGGGAGTTTGTTGGAAACACATATTTTCAGGCCTCATCCCAGACTTACCGAGTGGTGTGAATCTCAGCCACACTAGGTTTGTTTTCAGTAAACCTTCCAGCTAATTTTGGTACGTCCTGAAGTTTGAGGGCCACTGCCTCAAGGAGGGAGAATGAATATTGACTCACAGAATTAAAGTGGTTCGGGTACATCTGAATTTGAGTACTCAGTCCCAGCGTCAAGAGGGATGTATTTCTCAGAAATTCCACCAAAAGCCCAGGATTGATTTTACTGATCTAGTCTAGATTGTTGCACTCTGATTGATTAGATGTGAACTATTTGCCCACTTCTTCTCCTGGGGGCTTATGTAAGCCCCATGCAGACAAGGATTAAAAGTAGAGCAGTGAGGAATCTCCAAAAGAAAATCAAAGTACTGTTATGAGAAGAGATATCGAGTTGGGTAGACAGAAACAGCTGATGCACATAAAAACTGCTGTTTAAAGGGGCCGGTCTGCCAACTGTTAGCCGACAGGGGTTTGTGCCTTAGCGTAAGTTAGCCTACTGCTTCCTTCCTTGAGAGGTCTTGCTGCAGGGTGTTGCCTGTTCCGGTTATTCATCTTCATATGCATAGAAATTTCCTTTGCTTGTAATGTTCCTTCTTCACACCTTCATTTTCTTCTTCTAAAAATATGATTACTCAAACCGATCTTTAAATTTTCCTAAGAAAATATTTAGGAATACAGTTTAATAAGGGGGTATGCAGGATGAAGAAAACTAAAACTATACAGTACTGAGGTAACTTTAAAGAAAACTTGACTGAATCTAAACACATGTATAAAGTCTGTTCTGAGATATGTCATCTCTGTGGATGTGTATCCTATAGAAAATGAGGTCTTTTCTGTTTTTTTTCTTTTCTTTTTTTTATTCTTAAGAACTTTTTAAAAATAGGATTAATTTTGTGCAATAATTTGTAATCATTTTAGTAACTTAATTGGTATTGGTATTAATAATTTTTCAAGGTTTGAAATTTTTTTACCTACCAATAATAACTTGACCTCCTGTTATAATTCTTGGTATATCTGTTTTGGAGGGAGTTATTTTGTTGTTTTGTTTTGTTTTATTTTGAGACAGGGTCTTACTTTGTAATTCAGGCTGGCCATGAACTCACTTTGTAGCCCAGACTGACTTCAAACTCACAATGATCCTCCTTCTTCAGCCTCTCAAGTACTGGGTTTACAGCCATGTACCACTATGCCTAGCTAGTATATCCAATTTTATTGTTCATTTTTCTTCCATTTTGTTTCTGCTCTTGTTGATTTATATTTTTTTCTGATTTCTTTCTATTAACTCTTAAATCCATTAAAATTTGTTATTTCACGTAAGACAAATTGTATTCTGCATTTCCCTTTTCTCAGCATATGCTGTTGAACTCTTTCTA
Organism: Hystrix cristata; assembly: GCA_004026905.1. Lineage (NCBI taxonomy): Eukaryota > Metazoa > Chordata > Mammalia > Rodentia > Hystricidae > Hystrix > Hystrix cristata. Next base: position 31,388 of record PVJO010002909.1, on the reverse strand, counting down.
TTGACTTGTTGAAGCTTCCTTTATAAGCTAGTAATTTCTATATGTTATATCTAGTATGTTTCAAGACTGTCTACATTTGCATTGTTTGCCTTCTACCACTTATTTTAATTTCTGTGTTTCATAATACGGTTTCATACTTAGAAAGCAAATCTGCCTTTATTATTGTTCCAAAACATTCCTGTAACTTTTCTCATTTGTGTTTTTAGATGAAATTAAAAAAAATTAATTTGTCAGGTATTCCTATTAGTCAGATAATTTCATTGATATTGTGATAGGAATTCAAATTATTTTATCCACTAAATATCTCTGGTTTGAGAGTCTGTTTTACAGTTTGTAAGTCTGAGATACAGTACTATGAATAGACATTTTAATTTCCATGATGAAGCCATAAATCTAATCCTGGCAGACAAACTATACTTCATATAGTTTTATCTAATTTTTATGCTCTAAATATTGAATTTGTATAGTCAACAGAAATTATCTGAACACATTACTGTCCTGTTCATATTTTGAAAAGTTTCTGACATTTAGTATCTACAGCTACATATTATCCAAAATTTGGACCTATGATAAACTGGAAAGGCATTGTCAAGAAAGCAGGGGAAATTATGCTATGTGCATATGTATTGCATATAGTCTAACAGCTAATATTATTAGGAGGAGTATTAGAAAAAGTAGATAAAGTAATCCTGTTACAGATTGACAAAAATTCTTGGAATGTCTATAGGTGCTATTTATTCTGTTTGTGTCTTACATAGATAAGCCAGTGTAATTAAATTTTGAGTACCCATACATCTACTCACTTTCTATTTTTAAAAATAATTTTAAAAGACACCATGTCTGCATACACTTGGATAATGCTAAAAAGCATTACTCGTTTTTGGTTTAGGAAGGAGGGCTAGGTGTCCTGAGGTACATGGTCAGGCTGCTCTTCAGAGTTCAGTTGATGAAATGCGAAGCAAAACCCTGCCAGAACTCAGAACTGTAAATTTAACAGTATTTCTCTCCAAAGATCATATATACAAAGTGCTATCTAACATTTGTTTAAATATCTAAAACTTAGATTTTCGTGTACTGGTTTCATTCTATTTTCTGAAGTGGTGTTTTTATAGTGAGTAATTATAATTAGTATGAAATGATTTAAAATGTTTCTTTTTTTGTTTGTTTTGGTGCTGGGGCTCGAACTCAGGGCCTCTAATCACTGAGCTAAATCCCCAGCCTGATTTTACATGTTTTAAAAATCATTTTCTATTTCTATATTATCAGGATAATAAGTGGTCTCAAATTTTATTAATTTTTTTCTTGTTTAAGTCAAAGAAAGATCACTAAAAATGTGAGAGACATTGCTTATTTTGTTTTATTAGGCTATCCATAGCATGATATAAATATATATACGACTATGTTTTAGAAACAGTGCTTCAAAGGTATGTAGGGTTCACTTAGATTCAATAAATACATCTGAAAGAAAAAATACAGTTATAATGAATAAAAGAAATAGACATTCTTGGACAACTAGTTGTAACTGAATTGCTGAGGACTGTTATAGTCTAGCTTTATTTAGTCCTCTCAAGGGATTTTTTTTTAAATTTCAAAGAAGCATGTGCAATAGAAAGATCTATAATCTGAGTTCTTTTGCCTTGTAACTTGTTACAAACAAGGACCCAAACTCTGCCTTATTCGTTGTTGTGTCTAAGCAGAGTTAGGTTATGTATAATGACTCAATAAACATTTATTAAAGTCGCTCTGGCCTTTGGCAATTGATTGTTGTGCCTCAATTTTCCGAATTGGGAATTCCTTCATTCATTTCGCCAACTTTTGTTGAGTACCTAGCCTGTGGTCTAGGCACGGTTCTAGGCACTGAGCATAGATCAGAGAATGGGACATAGATAGGTCTCAGAATTCTAGAGAAAACATTTTTAGAGTGTAAGTAAATAAAAACAGATATCAAGATAAATGTATAATATAATGCCAGTTGGTGATAACTGCTCTGAAGAAAATGATAGTAGCAGGGTAGGGGTACCAGAACTCTTTTAGGTCAGACGGTCAGAAAAATGACTGAGGAACTGACATCCGAGCGGAGATCTGAATGAAGTGAAGGAACAGCTTTGTAAAGATCTGGGGAGAGTGATTTCTGTACAAAAGGAAAAAAAGAAAAACCAACCAAACAAAAGCAAACCTTGGCAGAGATTCTGAGGCAGTGATGAATTGAGTGTATTTGAGGAGCTGCAGACCAGGCATTATAACGGAGGGGAACAACTGATGACAGGTGCATAGGGCCATGTAGGCCAAAGTTGTTTATGAAGTTTAAGGTTTTTTTGGTTTAGATGGGTAGCCATTGAAGGGTTTTGGGAAAGAGAATGACATGTTTTGTTTTGCACTCATCAGTCTGGCTGCTATGTGGAAAATACACTGTGGTCAGGCAAGAATAAAAGTAAGCTTCAGTAAAGAGCAAAATAAAAAGATTATGGGAAGTAGGGAGATAGAGCTTTCTCAGAGAGGAGGAGGATCAAGAGATGGAGGGAGCAGAGGGACAGAATACGAAAAAGGAATTAAGATGTGTTATGTATGTGTACCAACTCTATACAAGAAATGTAAACATGTGCTGCAAAGATGTATGAAAAGGGGGGAGGGATCAGGAGGTGGGGGAGGAAGAGAAAGGGAATGAAAAAAGGAATTAAGATGTATTATGTGCATGTACCAACTCCACACAAAGACTGTAAACATTATGTACTACACATGTGTACTAATAAAAATACATATTTTAATAAAAAAGAATCAAAGAGAGACCAGTGTGGAGGCTGGAGAGGAACAATAATGTCTTGGACCCTGGGTGTGGAAAGTAATTGTCAGATCCTGACATATTTTTAAAAAGCTAATAAGAATTGCTAATAGATTGAGTATGGAGTATGACTGGAAGAGAGGAATTAGGTTGACTTGTAATTTCTAATGTGAGCACGCTGCAGGGTAAAAGATGCTGCAGTTTACTGAGATGAGGATAGGAGCAAGCAGCATTGGATAATCAAGAGTACTCTTTTGGATGTGATAAGAGCTGCCTTTAGAGCAAGGATGTCAAATAGGCATCTGGGTGATTCGTTCTGAAGTTAGGAATAGGAGGTGCTGGAGGTAGAAATTGGGGAGCCCAGCAATGTACTGATGATATTTAAAGCCCCATGAAGATGAATGAGTGCATCATGAGAAGCAAGGACTGGAAAACATTCAGAAGTCAATATTAGAAGCTATAGCTAAAGAGTGCACTGAGAGGAGGGAAACCAGGGGAGTGGTTCCTTGCAAGTCAGGTAAAGTACCGTCTCCAGGAGAAAGTGATCTACCACTACTGAGAAGGTAAGGTGAGGCTCAGACATTCAGTTTGGCAGGATGAATGTCTCTGATAATTTAGCAAGGCCAGTGTTCCTAGTGCTTGTAAGTGAGAGTTATATTAAATGACTACTCCCTTATCTCAAAAGAAAAATCACTTTAGTATTCATTTTTACATACATACTATGTAGTCTTTGTATTCTCATTTTGGGAAAAAAGGAGGTACTGAAATTAAAATATAGAATATTTAAAAGATCCCTGGTTAAGACTTGCCAAGATTCTCCCCACCAGGATGGTCCCCATTGCTCAGATGTTTGGTGTTAATTTTTTTTCAAATAATTTACATAAAAACATGGAAACAGCTATTTTAGGTTTAGTTCATAATAACTGTCTTTAATATATTTTTAATTACAAAAGTAGTATAAAGCTACTTAAAAATATAGCAGTGCATAGAAAAAATATTTAAAAATGTTTTTGTATATTTTTACAACCTCCCATTTTTTGGTTTTGTTTTGTTTTTTAGACGGGATCTCGCCATGTAGTTCAGGCTGGCCTTGAACTTACTTTGTAGCCCTGACTGGTGCGGGGATTACAGGCATGTACCCCCACACCCTGCATAAATTTTTTTTTGTTTTTTTGTGCTGGGGATCAAACTCAGGGCCTTGTGCTTGCTCGGCAAGTGCTCTACCACTTGAACTAAATCCCCAATCCCCAAACTTCTGTTTTTTGAGACACAGTCTCGGGCTGTGTGCTCCCCAGGCTGGCTTTAGCCTCCGAGGCTCAAGCAGTCATCCTACCTCAGCCTCCTAAGTACCTGAGAACTACAGGTGTGTACTACATGCTCAGCTAAATGTTCTTCTTTATAACTTTTTGTTTATTAATCTAAGATTCTATATAAATAATACTTTCACATAGATAATCATCAAAATGTCTAAGAAAGTGCACAGCGAAAATTTCTGCCACCCATATCCTAGTTTTCATCCTCCCAATGTTTAATTGCTGTTGTTAGTTTCTTTTTTATTATTACAGATATATGTATAGTTGATTGCAAATCAATTTTTTTATAAAGGAGAGTATAACATACTGTTTGACCCCTTTCATTTTTTTCAGTTTATTTTAAAAATGAGCTCTTGTTATTATAGAGGTAATATATGAGTATTATATACGACTTGAAATAGACACAAGCCAAAAAAGAAGAAAGTCATATTCTTTGTTTCACAACAGAAATTTATTTTCCCACAATTCTAGAAACTACAAGTCCAAGATTAAGGTGTCAACAGGTTTGGTTTCTCTGAGGTCCCTCTACTTGGCTTACAGAAGGCCACCGTCTTGCTTGTCTTCGTGCATTTTCTCAGTATGCCTGTGTCCCTGGTGTCCCTTCCTTTTCTTATGAGGACTTTAGCCTGTAACACCTGACATCATTTCTTCTAAATTTTTAGTTGTTTTATATCGTCCTGTATCATGTGTTCCATATAAGCAACTTACAGCTGATTTTTTTTTTTTTGGAGGTGGTACTATGCTTCTATGCAAGTGCTCTACCACTTGAGCTAAATCCCCATCCCCGATTTTGTATTTTTAAAATCTTATCTCACAGTCTATAAACTGAAACATTCAGTCTATATACATATACAGCAGTTATTAGTATGTTCTTAAAATAAAAAATTTTTCCTATCTACTATTCACGTTGCATTTTTTTGCATTTTTCTTTTTCAGTGTTTTTCTTTTTCAGTATTTTCTCCCTACCTCCCTACCTCCCTCCCTTTTACCCCTGGGTTGATTGAGGTTTTAATTGCTTTCTTACTTCACCTTTCCCCCACAGTGGTCCAGAGGTTATATAATGTATTTCTGCTCTTGTAGTGGTTCCTTTGAAATTCTTCCATGCTTGCATAAGTAAATGAAGTTTCAAGTTAGAGAACAGCATAATTAAGGTCAGTGATATATATACTGGTAGAGCCCTACTATCTATTAGACTGTTTTAATTGGTTGTTTCCTATTATGTAACAGTTGTTAAATGATTTTATTATCTCTGTTCTTGATTTCTTCCCATCAAGCAGTGATACTTAGGGTGGGCTGGGAGTATAGCTCAGAAATAGAGGACTTGCATATCATGCGCGAGGACCTGGGTTCGATCCCCAGCACTGAACAAAACAAAAAAAAAACAGGTACTTTAAACTCTAGAAACCTCCCAATTTATAAATTACGTTTCCGTTTTTAATTTTTTTGTCTTACAAGTTACTATTATTATAATCAGTCATTGTTACCTCTATGCTTAACAAACTTTATATTCACCATTCTCCCTTATCTAACCTTTCTTCTAGGCTCCTTTCTCTTTTCCTCGGTATACCTTTTTAAAATTTTTCTGTAGGAATATCTGTTTGTGGTAAACTGTTTCATAAAATCTGAATATATATTTTTATTTTACTCCTATTCTTTTTTTGTTTTGTTTTGTTTTGTCTTTTGAGACACGTTCTCCAGGCCAGCCTTGAACTTACTATGTAGTCTGGGTTGGCCTCAAACTCACAGTGATCCTCCTGCCTCGGTCCCCCGAATACTGGGATTACAGGCATGGGCCATCATGTCTGGACTTTATTCCTGTATTTAAAAGCTAGTTTCAGCCAGTCATGGTGGCATACACGTATAATCCCAGTTACATGGGAAGCTGAGGCAGGAGGATCACTCGAGCCAGAAGTTCTAGGCCACGCTGGGCACCATAGTGAGACCCTGACTTTGAAAAAAAAAAAAGGTTTCACAGTATATGCCTCTGTGTTTAACAGGTATTTTGTCAACATTTTAAAGACATTGTGCTGGCTCTTGGTTTTTTACAGTTTTGAGATCTGCTATCAATCTAATTGGTGTTTCTTTGCAGATGATTTTTCTTTACTAGCTAGCTGCTTATAAGATCTTTTGTGTCAAGTTTTCAATATTACGTGTAATTACATATTTATTCTGACTTATTCTACTTACTATATGTAATACTCTGTCTTTATGTTCAAATCCTTAATCTACCCTGAAAAGTTTTCAGACATTATTTCTTGTAATAGTGCATCTCTTTCATTCACTGTCTATTCTCTTACACATATATATGTGCACACATACATTTTTGTGTACATGTGATGTAATTTAAACATTTTCAGTTTGTTCTCAGTATTTCCTAACCCAGTGATCGTGAACTGTTTAGAGACTGAGTGTCCAAACTGCAACCCCAAACCCACTTATTTATTGCAAAGTGCCAATTAAACCTGAATACTGAGATTTTGATTTAGAAAAAACAACTCATACATTAGTATTCTTTGTCTTAAAAGAAAACACAATAACAGATTTCAGTGATACAGCTGTTGATTTTATTGAAAGGTCAAAGTTTGCATTTGATGTGCTTTTGCACAATTAATATGATCTTTGCTGCTGTATGTATGCTTATAATTTGTCAAACCTTGGCTCATATTTTGTTTGAGAGCAACCCATGTAGCACTCAGGTCATCTGTTAGTCTATTTCTTGTATCAGATTTGATATAATTCAAAGCTGAAAACAGCTGCTCACAAGCATAAGATGATCCAAACAAAGTAAGAAAAGCAATCCCAAGTGCTTTCATTGATTCAAAATTATTTGACAGAGAATTCCACACTTTAAGGATTTCATTTTCAGAACTACCAACTATGCTGTCCTTTGTCATCCTTCACACCCTGCCTTCCCTGTCTTCTCAAGTGTTGCACACAGGTCATAGAACGTATTTTTCCATATGGAGCTTTCTTGAAATTCCAGTAGATCCATTTCCAGACTACTCTAACCAACAAAAGCAGGAAAGATCAAGGTCTTCAAATCTGGCTTTATCTGGAGAAGTAAGAAAACATAGTTATCTCCATCTTACAGAACTATAAAAATCTGTCACTAAAATTCTCCTTTGCAGCTGCTACAATGCTAGAAAACTCCTTGTAGATTTCCTGATGGCCTGTGGGTTTTTCTGCAAATGTAGTTTTCTAAGTGCATTTTTAAATTTAGAAAATATTTCAGCTCCCCACTCTCAAGGTTTTATTTCAGAAACCTGCAGTTTTCTCTCAAATGTTTTGATATCACAAAATATCCTTTCTGTTGTTTTCTCCTCACCTTGCAGTTTGTTGTTCAGTATATTGAAGTGTAGTGTAAAATCTGTAAAAAACAAACAAACAAACAAACATGAGATTGTTAAGCTAGGCCATGTCAGTGAGCTGTGGATAGTCCTGCCTTTTTTCATTCATAAACAGCTTAATTTCCATCCAAGCAGGTTACAAATCTCTCTGGGACTCTTCCTTTGCTCAGTCACCAGACATCATTGTACATAAATAAAGTATTATACTGCGCCTGAACCTCATCAAGAAATGTGTGAAACTGTTGAAAAGTAAGAGCATGAGCCATGATGTAATTCACATTTTTGTGACGTGTTTGAGGATATCGTCTAATTTTTTGCTGCTTTCCCTGGCGTAAAAAGCTTCCTGATACATAAAACAATGAAACTGAATGACTGGATGTTTTGCCTCTTTGACAGAAAATTGGGTGAAACCAGATGTTGCCCCACCATTGCAAGATGCCCTGTCACTAGTAAATTGAAACCACTTTTTTCTGGTCTTAACATCTTGTGACAAAAAAGCCCCCATCACAGCATTGTAGATATCTATCTCTTTTGTTCTTCCAGGCAAAGACACCATTTTTTCCAGTTCTTCTCTTGTCATGTCACCAAGAACATAATGCAAAATTACTGCTAGCCTTGTATGATTATTTGTATCTGTGCTTTCAACCAAGTACAGGGAGTAACAGGCTGCCTCAGTGGTGAGCTGCTGACTGTTAATCACTTGCCGTATGCAGAATTTGATCTTTAACAGTATTTATGCTAAGTGGCATCTCAGAAATGTGCTGCATAATTTTATTCTTGTTTGGGAGATCATGAAAAAGGGAATTACTCCCAGACAACATGGCCATTTTGATAACATCTCCATCAGAGAGAGGTTTACCATATGTTATGGTTTGTAGTCTAGATGTCCCCCCAAAGCCTCATGTGGTAAGAGGTAGCTGGATCTAGAGTGTGTAATTACTAAATTAGTTCACTGATTGGTTTGGCAAGGTTCTGCTGGGATCAAGGATGTGATGCTAGGATTAAGGGTATTGGGATTAAGGGTGGGAGTGCTGCTCACCCTAAAGCCAGGTAGCCTGGATAAAATATAAAATACTGGAAGAAGCTGCTTAGCCCTCCCTGCCCCTTGCTTGCATTCCTTGCTTACCTGGCTGTGTTCTGCCTGTCTGCCATGCCACCCTGCCTCGGACCCAGCTGATTGTGGACTGAAACCTCTACAAACTGTGAGCTAAATAAACCTTTCTTCCCCTAACTTTGGGTGTCTGGTATTTTGTCCCAGCAATGAGAGAAAAGTAACTAACACACCATATTTTCCTGTGCAAATTGAAATTTGAAAGCTGGCAGCTGTCAGATGATTTTTTTTTTAGAAGGATAGTTGCGAAAACTAAGATACTAGGAGTGGTATTTCCTTAATTTCCCTTCAGGAAACACTTTCAGTTTCACCAAGTTCAGTAACACTTTTCTGGTTGGTGTCAAAATGCCATCTGACACTTGATGTGCAACACACAATACTTTCATGACACAGAATATGTAACACTTTCCCATTGTGTTCAGTCACTCCAAATGATTCTGTCCAGGTCTCTTGGAATGATCTTCCACTATCTGTTTTCAGTTTTGCTTTTTTTGCTGTAGTCATTTTTTGGTGTTCAAGACTTGGCGTCTACAAAAACACAAAATGAACAAAAGAAAAAAGGAAGCACCCAATATAAATTTGTCCCTATACCAAAAATAGCTAACATTATTAGTTAACACTAAAGAATTAGATATTCCCTGTATCAACAGTCTATGGCAGTGATTCTCAACTGGGGTTTCTCTCGAATTTGATGACCACCAGCACAAGGGGGCAATGGTCCACTGACCACCAGCTTTTGGCCTGCTCTGAAAAGGGCATCTGAATGCATTTCCTACCTTGTGCTGTCTTCTGCTAAAATCGCAGTCAGTCCAAGCACATACATATTTCCTTGCTCTTTTCATAAATTCTCCACAAAAAAACTAAATATGATACTGCAAATTCAAATATGCCAGGAGGACAGCACATTAAAAAGATCTCAGTCTCTTAATTAGAATATCTCTTTGCTAAATTTTAGATATTAATTTTCAATTTTTCGTGAGAAAATTTAAAACTAAAATCTTCTATTAATAAAAACTCGTGTGTATTTAAACTCACAGCCAGTCCAAGCAAATCTGTCTATCCATCCTTGGCAGCACACTGACCAGCCATGTAAAAGTTCAGACAAGTTGCGGTTAATAAGTCGTGGCTCGTGACGTCATTGCCTGGCACCGCCACTCCTTTCCGAGCATGCGCATGGCCCTTGTGTGTGCTGTTATTCGAAGTTCGGCTGCTGGGGCAGCTTGGCTTGCGAGCCGACACAGACGGCCCTGCGTGCCTGCTGCAGCACCTGTGCCGTAGGTTGGCTACCGCTGTCCTAACCACTCTTACACTTTAAATCTTCTAATCTGTCTGTTATGTTCTATAAAATTTCTTCAGGTGGATTTTCTAGTTTACTAAGCCAAGCTTTCACTGTGTCTAAGTTATCATTTAATAATTCCACAATACCATTTTTATATCTAATGGTTCTCTTGAATTTTTATACGTTCAAATGTGTCTGGTTTTTTTTTTTTTTTAATTTTGCCCGGTTATTTTTGCTAGTGTTAACTATTCATTTTTGAAATTTTATCTTATTTCTTTAAAAAAATTTCATCTCTAGATATTTTATAGTCTGTTTTTGACAGTTCCAGTATCCTTGTATGTCTAAATCCAAGTTTGTTGTTCATGCTGGTTCTCATTCATGGTGGATTATTTCTTGCTGTTTCATGATCTTTGATTATGAGATCATACAGATTTGACTATATATAATCTGTGAAAATAGAGCAGGCTTGAATTGGGAAATTCCTTCAGAGGAGCTGTGTTTGCTTCTGTCTACAGTTCCTTAGCCACTTCCCTGCCAGTGCAACTAACTTTAGGCATCCCTGCCTCTGTGTATAAGCAAGTTTTGGTACTGCTGACCCATGACTTTGTGTAGTGGCCAGTTCTAGCACTGGTACCAGCATTGCTTTCGGGGATGCTCTGTCTTTCCTCTTTGGTTACATATTACTGCTCCTGCCTTTGTTAGATCTCACTCCTCTAGGTTCTAACTTTATCTGTTTGGGAAATACTATCAAATGTTCTTCTGTAAGCCTGGCAGTATGTGAAAAAATAGGTTTTATTCAGGTTTTCTTTGGAGAAACTTCTTGGCCATACACTCAGAAACAGAAATTCTTGGTGTTCTCTTCAGCTGTTTTTGGTCTGTTAAGTCATCCTTTGGGATTTTAGTTTCAGGTTCCTTTTTTCTCCCTAGAAATTCTTTTTTTTTTTTCAAAAAATTTTGGTGATATCTTACTTTTTTGCTTCTGATCATATTTTCAGTCTTTTGTTATTTCTTTAAATTAGTAGTTGTTCTTCACCAGAATGGCAATACCTTCCCATAGAAAGTGTTTGGAAATTTGTGTGGGAGAATGTCATTCCGCCATGGGAAAGGTTACTCTTGTTTAGGACTGCTAAGACAATTTCACTGTGTGAGACAGCGTGCCACACAACAGTGCATACCACCTGCATAAACACTTTGGGATATCTAAGCCAGAATTCATATTAATCAAAAACCTGCTTATAAATATCTACGCATCAAACTTAACTGTATTTCACATGTAAGTTAAAAATTTTTGATGCATAGGCCAAATTTTCTAGAAATGAAATTAGATTGCAAATTGAGGAAAGGTTATACTTTATTTTGTTGTAATCCTTTGTTGTCTATGTCATTTGTTGAGTTTATGTTGTTGTGATCATTTGTTGTGATCATTCAAAGGCAAAGAATTCTTTGCCTTTCAGAAAATCATGTAACTGACAGCTGTGTAAGATAAAATATGTAAGATAATCAGGGAGCTTTTGTAGTTGTTACTTACAAATATAACAAATATAGGAGATTTCAGGCTCCTTTAATAGATTTGAATTAAAATATTTTCAAATGAAAACATGAATAAGGGTTATTTCAGTTTTTATATTTGCCATTTTTTACATATTTTGATTTTCTAATCGAGGTAAAAATTGAAATGCACAGATCTTAAATGTACAATTTATATAGGGTTTTTTTGTACTGAGGAATGAATTTAGGGTCTGGGGCATGGTAGGCAAGTACTGTACCACTGAGCAACGTCTGTAGCCCATTCAATGAGTTTTGATTGCATAGACACCCCCTTTTTTAATGAATGTTTGCAGTACTGGGGATTGAACCTAGGGCCTTTGTACCGAGCTACATTCCCCGCCCTTTTTAAATTTAATTAATTTTTTTTTTTTTTTTTTTGGTGCCAGGGATCAAACTCAGGGCCTTGTGCTTGCGAGGCAAGCACACTAACCAGTGGGCCAAATCTCCAGCCCCTTCTTTTATTTTTTGAGGCAAGGTCACACTAAGTTGCTCAAGCTGGGCTTGAACTTGTGATTCTCCTCCTTTCAGCATCCCTGAGTGCTAGGATTGCAGGCCTGTTTCACTGTGTCTGGCTTTAGAATGTACACCCATTTTTAAAACACGCACATACCTGGGCTGTTTGAATATTTTCATTATCCCTTGCATACTTTTTGCATCTTTCCAGACAATGTCTACATTCTATATGTAACTACTCTTGATATCTATCCCCATGGATTATTTTAGCCAAAGCTTAACATATGTAAATACAATGAATTATGAAGTACACAGTCTATTTCTAGCGTGTTTTACTTAACATAGTGTTTATGAGATTGATTGTTATTTTCTATATCATTAGGTCATTTTTCTTTTAATGCATAGTTTTTAAATGAATATTTTATAATTTCTATATCATTAATAGCATGTTGGTGCATGAATAAAGCTGCCATAGACATTCTTGTAAAAGTCTTTTTTATGGGCACATATTTTTTTTTCCTCTGGAGAAATTACATAAACATGAAATGACTAGATCACAGGGTAGTTTTATAAACCTCATAAGCAACTGCCAGTTTTCTAAACCAACAATATTCCATTCGGTCCACAAACTTCTCAATATTTGAAGTTCTTGCCATTTTTATTTTAGCCTTTTGATAAATAGACGTATCTCATTTTGGTTTTCATTTTCCATCCCATGATGGCAAATGAGTATCCTTTTATGTACTTTGAGCTATTTGTATTTCTTCTTTTGCTGGTTCATTTCCCAAAGTGGATCTTCTTTTTTTTTAATTCCTTAAATAAAGAGGACCCCCCCCCCAATACTGGGGCTTGAACTCAGGGCCTTCACACTGAGCTACATGCCCACATTTTTAAATATTTTGAGACAAGTTCTTGCTAAGTTAGCCAGGTGCTACTCAGACTTGATATGTTCCTGCCTCAGCCTCCCAAATGTTGGGATTTATAGTGTGCCGCCATGCCTGGCTTAAAAGATATACAGTAAATTCAAGATACAATTTAATTGAAGTTAAAATATTCTGAGAATATTTTCTCCAACTCTGAGGTTTATCTTTATTTTCATGTCAGTAGCTATTGGTGAATAGCTTTTTTATTTTAATGATGATCAGTTTATTACATTTTAAAAATAATTGGAGCTTACTGTATTTTTAAAATGCTTGGCTATCCCAAAGTTACAAATACAGTTTCCTATGTTTTCTACTAGAAGTTCTGTAGTTAATACCTTTTATGTTTGGGGCTGCAAGTCATAAATGAATTCATTTCGATACATGATATTAAGTAGAGAGTGAGATTCATTTTTTGTGCATGAGTTTATCTATTTGTCCCAATGCCTTTTTGATGAAGACTATCTTTATATTTTCTTTTGTACACACTGGTTTGCTTTCCTACTTTTGTTGAAAATCATTGGCCACAGGTATAATGCAAGTGAATTTTATTCTTCCATAATGACTTGTGGTGTTGGCATTATGATGGGCAAGTGACTTGTTTACTTGGCCTCCATGTTTCTTAGCTGAGGGTGGTTTTGACCTACAGGGGATATTTGACAGTGTCTGGAGATAGCTTTGGTTCTTATAACTGAGAAGAGTTGCTCTTGGAAGCAAATGATAGAGGCTTGGAGGTGTCGTTAAACATCCTCTGATGCACAGGACAGCCACGTAGAGAAGAATTATCATAATGGCTCTCATAACACCAAGGTTGAAAAATCCTATTGTATGTAGCTTTGTAATGTCTTGAAATCAGATAGTGTCAGTCCTCCAGTCTTGTGTCTTTTTAAAAATTGCCTTGGATGTTTAAGATCCTTTGCATTTATATATAAATTTTAAATGTACTTGTCATCTGGACAATTAATTGGTATTGCATTTGATCTGTAGAATAATACGATGAGAAGTGATATCTTAATTACTTTTGAATTCTTTAAGCATTTGGCAGAATTCACCAGTAAAACTATTTAGGCTTAAAGCTTTCTTTGTTAAGTTTTATATATATTATTATAATAAATTCAATTTCTTTACTAGACAGAAAGCTTATCAGCCGGGGTTAGACAGGGACACAGAACTAGTAGGTAAAGAAAGTGAGAAAAAGAAGTTTAATTGATTTTTAAGGAATTGGCTGACACTTTTGTAGGGGACTCTCGGATCTGAAAACAGAAGGGCAAGTTGGTAAGGTAAGAGCTGTTACAGCTTGAATCCTAACGCAGTTTGGAGGCAGAGTTTCTGGGGGCTGGCAAGCCCGAAATCTGCAGGCAGGCCCACTGCTGGCCACCCCAGGGAAAGTAGATGTTTACAGCTGAAGGCCAGAACATTCTTGGGATAGAATTCCTTCTTCCTCTGGGCATCTCAGTCTTTGTCTCTTAAGGCCTTCAGATAGTTGGAAGAGGCCCAGCCTGTGGGTAGCATAATCTGTTTTATTCAGTATCTATTTATTTGAATCTCACTCACGTCTAAAACTTACCTTCACAGAAGCATCCAGATTGATGTTTAACTAGAAATTGTTTACAGTATTGTGGTCTATCCAAATTAATGTATAAAATTAACCACCACAGAAAGCAATTTATTTTTTGTTTTTTGTTTTGTTTTGTTTTTTGAGACAGAGTCTTGCTGTGTAGTCCAGGCTTGCCTTAAACTCACCATGAAGCCCAGGCTGGTCTAGAACTGTGGCAGTCCTCTTACCTCAGCCTCCTGAGTGCTGGTATTACAGGCGTGCACCACCATAGAAAGCAATTTAGATTGACTATTTTTGTATGCGTTTTCTTGCATTGTGGTTTTTTTCCCCAGAAAGAGGTTTTTTTAAGTCTAATTTGTGGGATTTTTTTTTGCATAAAATTGTTCATAATCATTTATATCCTTTTAATGTGTGTAAGATAGCAAAAAATCCCTCTTTTATTCTTGGTAGTTACAATTTATTTCTTGTTTGTTTCTTGTTTCTAGTCCATTTTTACTTGGATTTTATTGATTGCATTATTCTTTGCAAGCCAATTCTTGGCTCTGTAAATTTTCTTTATCATTTGTTTTCTACATCATTGTTTTCTGCTCTTATTTATTTTACTTACATTTCTTTTGCTTTTTTTCTAGCTTCTTTGGGTACAAACTTATCCCACTATTTTAAACCTCTCTCCTAATATAAACATTTCAAGCATGTTATTTCCATCTGAGCATTGTTTTGCCTGTATCCCACAAATTTTAATGAATATTTTTTCAATTTTATTTCTCTTACGATTTTTCTTTGATCTAAATGTTGTTTTAAAATGTAGGATTTCTAAAATAATTTAGAATCTCTTTGTGTCTTATTCATTTCTAATTAATTCTCTTGCATGCAGAAAATATACTCTTAAGATTTTGACTTTGTAAAGTTTCTTGACTTGCATTATTTTTGCCTCAACATAAGTTCTATCCTAGAGAGTGTTCCATATGTATTTGAAAAGAATTCATATTCAGCAGATATTGAGCTCATTGTTGTATAATATTAATTAGATAATGGTGGCTGGTGGTATAGTCCAAATCTTTGTCCTTGTTTACATGTCTAGTAATACTTTTCTTATATGCAGAATGTTGGGCGAGTGGGTTGTAGGGATTCTGGGTTATTTTATCTTCTGTACAAGGTGTTGAGTTCTGATTATATCAGCTTTGTTTTTGATTTTCTAAGTTATGGTAGATCTTGTTTGAATCTGACCAACCCAATGTTTGAAGTCTTTGGGGTCTGATTTTACTAAGTGAATGTAGTTCGTGGTGCCCTGTCTCCTTTTGTTGTTTATGATTTTTTTTCTTTACCAGAAAATCACATTTCTCAAACTTTTATCTGTAGGAATTCTTTGACTTTTGGTTGAAGAGTGTACTTTTTGGAGAGAGGATGATGCAGACAAAGCCTAGAACTGTCCAAAGTTAGCAGTCTAATAGGAGTTCTTGCCCTATTGAGCTGGAACCCCTAAAATCATATGCACAATAAAAATAAATGTCTCAAAAACAACAGCAGCAACAACAAATGAACTGTATGACATGAAGGGCAGCCTTAACTAGTAAGGAGAATAAAAAGAAGTAGCCATGAGGCTAAGAATACTTTATGTGACTTTACCTTCAGTTCTAATTTTCAAGATCAGACCTGCACAAGAGGAGAAAATATCAATTTTACGGAGGTTATTTGAACATGGTAGTAGTTTTTCCTTGTTCACTTTTTGCCTACCCAGTTACATGGTGAGCAATTTAAGAACTACTGACTCTTGGCAAAGAGCGATATACAGTATACTCAGTCACAAGACCAATTTGACTAGAAAGAGAAATGGACAGAGGTTATTTACTTCTCATCTATATGTCATCATTTTTTTCAGCAGTATTGGTACAGGGGCAGGAAATCAAACTTAATCAATCATTAGAAGCCTTTCCTTGGTGTTTTCAGCAAAATAATTTTAATTCTTCTGATTCGTGCATAGCTTTCAAAACAAGAGATGACTTGGCACAGTCCTCTTTGGCCTTTTGCACATGAGTTAGTCCAAGGGGTACTTTGGATAGAGCATGCCACAGCAATGTGCTATAAGACAACCAGTCTTTTATAAGTATTTTTAATACTATTAATATAAATGTTGTCAAAATGGAACATTTCTGAATACTTCTTACTGAGTAATACAGTACTAATCCAGTGTTAGTAATCCACTAACCTGGCGGTAGGGTAGTGCTTTACTGCTATCTTCATAAAAACTTAGCTCCTACCAACATTACTGGTTATGTCAAAGGTCATGGTAACATCAAAGCTCTGAGTAACCCTGCAGATTCTCTCTTGGCTAAACTTAGGATACTATCCTTTAATCTATACCCCTTTTGCCTCTGGCTTGCAGACAACCAGTATAAACTGGAAGTCTCACCTAAACTTCTGCATAGTTTATCAGTCTTTCCACCAAAATTAATTCATTTTTTTGACAGGTGGGTTGTGTGTGTGTGCTGGGGATCGAACTCAGGGCCTTGAGCTTGCTAGGCAAGCCCTCTTACCAGTGAGCTAAATCCCCAACCCCCAAAACTGATTCTTCTGTACATATTTAAAAGTTTCTCTTGCTGTCTTTATAGTACTTTGGAGGTTTATATCCACTTCTCTATGTAACAAATATCACCCCACTTATCAAGTTGTCATTATGAAATTCTCTTTTAAAACTTCTTGTGTTCCGGTTAAATATTTAACATTAATAATTTTTCCAGTGCACAAATAGAAAATTTTCAGTGCATACATAATGACTTTAGACTGACTTGTAAAATAATGTCATAGGTAAAAATAATGTTGATTTACAGACCTGAAGCCTAAAAGAAATTATGTGATGAGCAAGAGAATACATTTATAAAAGTTAATATGAAGTGCTAGTAGCATTATATTTTTCTAGGCCAAACTAATGTTTGTTTTTAGCAGAGTCACATCTGACATGGTGAATTTGGAAGGCTCTGGTGAGAAGCAAGTGATGGTGGGCTTTTAACTTTTCACTCAGGCTGCTGTAATAGATGAATGAATAAACATTTTCAGATTACATATTATAATCTGAATCTTCTCTGTAGTCAATCACTGATTTTAATCATTTCAAGATAAGTTAAATAATGAATACCTTTCCTTTCTTTATATTTGACAGTTAGCAATAACTTTTTAAAATATTCTATACCTAAAGATCAAATATGGTAGATAAACTATAAACTTCCAATGAGGGTGGAAGTTTGCAGTTTGAATAGTTATATCACTAGTGCAAAAATACCTTTGGGCGGGGGTATGCACATGTGTGCATGTGTGTATATTGCTTCCAGCCTAGACACTCCCCCTTCATTGTCTTGGGTTCTGAAAGCAGTACTGGCAGAGTGCCCACTGCCTGTGGGATTGGGTCCTGTTTCATAACAAACTGCTTTTACTCCCAAGAAATTGGAAAGCATTAAGTTATCTGTGTTTGAGTGCATCTTTCTCCTTGTTTTTTCAATGTTTCCATTAGCCAGAACAGATTACCTGTCTAGGATGTTGTTTGTCACCTAAAAGAGAGATAAAATTTCTGTTTCAAATAAAGATTTAACTTATGACCTAGAATTCATTATTATGCTCCTTTTCAAGTTATGGTACAAAGTAGAAGATTCAACACATGATTATTGTTCCATGGAATTGCTGCAGAATCTGCCAAGTGTTTTTAAACATAATGGTATGAAATACCAAAATGTCTGGTTTATAATCACCACTGATTGAAGTGCCCTGGCATGAAAAAGACTCCCTTTGGCCCCCATGCCTCTGATGATTTCTCTGCCCTTCTGTGGCCTCTTCTCTTTTAAATCAGCTACATGTTCCATCCCTACTTCACAGTGACCTCACTGCCATCCATCACACATATCTGTCCCCCACATTTTCCATCTTATCTTGTTGTTTTCATAAGATGATGAAAGGTTTGTGAAAAGAGCTATTGCTGTATTGTAGCTGTTTTTCAAGTTACTTTGGTGCATTTTTAGCTGGTGTTACAAGATGAGCCATGTCATTTATCAGAAAACCCAAAGGTGAATTAATCTAAGAGTACAAAAAATAGTAAGAAGAAAACATCAAATGAAGTAAAATATATAAATATATAAACCTTACTATCCAGCTGACTACTCATGCACTTCATTTTGGCATCTAGTATAAAGTTCGCACATAGTATATGTTTAAAAGTGCTTGATTTTGATTTTTCTTCTGATTTTATGAAAATGACAGTATAGAGGTTGCATCCACTACAGGGCAAGATATATAGATAATTTCTGATCATATTACCAAATAATAGAAAAGGTTAGCATAGTATCCTATAGTTTGTTCTTCTATTTAACTGTTTTGACCTAGAGATCTTTCCATGTCAAGGCAAATAGATCTACCTTAGCTTTTCAAAATTATTTTATTTTATTCCTGTTAAGATCTGCAAAGTGTTTCTTGGCATATGTAGGCTTTATTTTTCAGTTGTACATTTTTAAAGCTTAGTGGTAAAGCCCATAGACTCTGTAGCCAGACCATCTGGGTTTGATTATAAGTATATGTTATTATTATTGTCATTGACTTTTTACCAATTCAGACAATGCTCTAGTTCATATCTTAGAACCCACATCTGTGCACTTACTAGTGAATATTCCAGGAGGGCAGATTCCTAGAGTTGCTAGGTCAGAGGGTCTGTATATTATACTTGGAAATATACAGTCGAATTGTTCTCCAAGAGATATGGTCTCAGTTTACATTCACTCCAACCAAGCAGAATCTGATTGCAGTTCATTCACATCACAGTATAATTTCAAGGGCTAAAATGTCAGGTTTCCCTATTTTGACTATAATTTTATTGAGTCAGTTTGGTAGCACTGACTATGGAATTTCAACCTAAAGTTCTGATTTATAGTCTTAAACATCTGATTAGAGAGAATGGAAAAATATTGCAAAATTTTTAGACAGAATTTTTCAACATATGAAATATAGGAAGTACAGAAATAAAAACCTGGCGTTTGCAATAATGAAACTGACTAGACCAGTTCCAGCCTTCCATTTTACCGACGGGTTTGCTCAAAGACAGCAATTGGCTTCCCATACTGTAGTGTGTGGTGGCAAAACTGTAATCTGAATCAGCTTTAAATGTGTGTGTATGTGTTTTGGTGTTTTAAATTCAAGATTCTGTATTTTTTAGACTTACATATAGTAAAATCAGATCAATATTGTTGGGTATAATTTTTTAATAAAAATGGAAGTGAAATATATTATTTTCAACTAAAATTTTCTTCTAGATAAACTCTGAGTCTTAACATCTTCATCAATACAATGTAGATATTGTAATACCCGCTTGATAGAGTTTAGGAGAACATTAAATTATATAACACATCCAAAACCTTTAGCACAGTTTTGAGAATGTAGTAAGCTCTCAATAAATTGAAACTATTATTTCTGTGACTTTTTTTTTTTTTTAGGTGCTGGGGATCGAACTTGGGGCCTTGTGCTTGCAAGGCGAGCACTCTCACCACTGAGCTAAGTCCCCAGCCCCCAATTGAAACTATTATTTTTGTTATTAATTCTCTCAATTAATTCTCTCTCTCTACTGTGTGTAGAATATTTTATTTTTAGCATGAATTAAAGTAATAGAGAAGGATGTTACTGGCTTTTGTAAAAGACATTGTAAAAGACATTGAAAAATTTTCTGATATTAAATGTGTATTTGTTCTCTAGGAAACTGAAAAAGAATATCACTACTAAAATATTGAAAATTCAATGTGTTCTACTACTTAAGAATATATAAAAATAAACTTTTAAAATGTTTTATTGCTGGGGATTTAGCTCAGTGGTTAGAGTGCTTGGCTAGCAAGCGCAAAGCCCTGAGTTTGATCCCCAGCACCAAAAAAAAAAAAAAAAGTTTTATTGTTTAATTGACTTACAGTCTTCCAGAGCATGGATATAAGAAGAATGAAATAAAAAAGCAACTTCATTAAAGTATAGGTGGCTTTGACAGAGGTCCACTGCATGTGCTGGTAAAGGACTGCTCTCTGTGATTCATCAAAGTTGCTTGATTCTCCTCTGGGTATTTCAAAAGGGGCAGACCCCATGGAGAGAATAAACCATACCCAGGAGTACATTAAATTGTTTAGAAGCTATCAGAGCACAGCTGGCCTTCTGGAAGGTTGCTTTTAAACTCTGTCTTACTCGCAGGATGTACAATGGGTAAGTTGTTCCTGCCAAAAGTGATGTGTTGGATTCTTTCCATTTCACCCTTGTGAGTTCTCTAATAGCAGTTCTGCTCACTCTCTCCCACCACCACCAGACTTGTTAGATTGATTGACACACAAGTGAATTAGAAATCAAGTGGTTAGACATATTAAAATTGAAAATCTTAGCGTTTAGCAGTGTTACTGGTATCATTTCTTGATTGGGGTGGGGGTACTGGGAATTGAATCAAGGTTTCAAATTCAAGGTTTCATACGTGTTAAATTACAACTTTAGCCCCTTATTCCTGTACTTCAGCCAGGCTATATCGAGGTTTAAAATGATAATCTCTTTAGAGAGTCTGTTACCTTTTCCTCAGTTTAGTTAGTGAAATTCTTTCCAACCTGTGACATGCCTTAAACACTGTCTGTCTTTCCATTTGGAAACTTTACTGATTCTTTTTTTCACCTTTTTTTCCCCCAGGAATTTTTATCTGTTTCCTTCCTATAGTTATACTTTCTTCCTTCTCAAAGCTTGTGCTTCTTTTCCCACTCTATTCTCTCTCCTTAATACTGCTTTACTTACTATTCTCTCAACATTTCCTTCCTCTTGAGAAGCATACAGGTCCTATATCATTATTCTTAGTGCTTTGACCTGACACTGATAATATGCACTTGAATTTCCATGTAAGTTCTTAAATTAACATTTTCCAAAACAAAGAAGCACTTCAAGTTACATTTTTTTCCAGTATGAGGTGTGGTCGAAACATATGATGAATATTTAAATTTTAAGAAATATATTACAGTAAAAGACTCTCCCTTCAAGCACACTTGCCCCATTTTTCTTGTCACTTTCTGAAGCAGTTGTGGAATCCTCTTTCATGAGTGTCTAGTTGTGGTTGCCTCGATATCTTGATTGGTTCAGAATATTTGTTTTTCATGGTCATTTTGACTTTGGGGAAGAGCCAGAAGTTCCACAGGGCCAAATCTGTTGAATAAGGTGGATGGGGGTACACCATGTTTGCATTTGACAGAAATTATTGTAGCAGGAAGGATTCATGACACAGAGCATTGTCATGATGGAGGATGAAACCATTCATGCATTTCTCAGGCCATTTTCTACATACATCATTTCTTAAGTGCTCTAATGAGCCCTTAAAATACTCAAGAGTTCACAGTAGTGTTCCTGGGTACAAACTCACCTTGCACAATTCCATCAAAATTAAAAAACACTGTCAGCATCACTTTGATGTTAGATCTCAGTTGATGTGTTTTTTTCACACGAGGAAGACTGGGCGATTTCTACTGAGAGCTCTGAAGCTTGGTTTCAAGGTCATAAGCATAGTTCCAAATTTTATGTCCTGTGATGACATTTCTTAAAAAGCTGGAATCTGAAGGAGCACAATCACACAGCTGCAAGGAAATTGAAAAAATTTCATGTTAATGTGGTGTCTGTGATCTGTGATTTACAGAATACTTTGAAAAAATCTCTGAACTGTAGCTCTCAGCTGACTGCACCAAACATGTTAAAATTTGCCACACACTGTTTCTAAACCTCAGTGCTCCCCTTGTACTGAAGATCCCTGCCTTTCCATTGGATGGCACACAACAGCAGCATTCATTGTATTTTTTTAAATCACACTCTCTGTACTGTTGGACCAACATATCTGGTCCTTTTGGGTTCACTTTTCACTCTAAAAAATTTTTTTCATCAGTTTTCTGATCAAGGGAGAACATATAGTTGGTGAAGTCTTTCATTTAAGACATAGAAATGTCATTTAAAAATCCATGTCCACATATATTTAAATTTAGCAATCCACATTTGAGCTCAGTTGTGGCCATTATAGCTTGTATCTTTGAAACCATTTACATATTCATGTGAGCATGTCTAAATTCTGAGTTCTAATTTAATTTTCATTTTTAAAAAATGAAATTATTAGAAATTTGTATATTTTTAATAGCTTACTAATTAATGGAAGTCCTTGGTCTTGAGATACATGTATATTTCAAGACCAAGCACTTTCATTAATTTTTACTTATTTCAGAATGTAATTAAATAATTCTAAATGCTTAAAATAGTTTTTATTTATTTGAATATCTTAGGTGCCTCTATTCTGTCTACTGGTGGCATTCTTCTTTCATTTAAAAATTTTAGTCTTACTTTGATAATCTTTTAAAATGTTGACTCCAGTTTGATTATTTATCAAAACATCCTTTGAAAGCTTCAGAAATAAAAAGTAATACTTATAAAATATTCTAGCTCATTAGATTTATTTATGCAGTCATTTTAGGAAGAAGTTAACATTCTAAGACTAAACAGTGTTTCTGTTTAAAATGTGAAAAACATTTTGTGTCATTAGCTTAGCATTTTATAAAATGCTTAAAATGGATAATTGTAATGTACTAAACATTTTTTTGGCAGTGCTGAGGATTGATCCCAGGGCTTTGCCTATGCTAACCAAGCAGATTTTATTTTTTAGGTGTGGCTATGGAATGTATAACAAAGTATGATTATAGTTTTCTCTGTCTTTTGCTTGTGACGTTGTGTCCTAACAGTTCTTAAGCATGTTGCTACGTTTAGGAACACTGGTCATTTTTATGTTCACATCATAATGTAAAATTTATTCAGACTAATAAAAACACAGATTTGGAGAAATGTAGAGAGTGAAAAAAGGGGATTAGAACCATGTATAGTTTTATATTTAGGAGTGTGTGGCTGTGGTATCATTTAGGAGCTGAAAGGTATTTCCATTTTGGTGTCAGTCCCTTGGGAAGGAAGGAGTTTCATAATTGGGAGTGATCTGCACTCTCAGAGTGATTGACGTTGAATGATTAAATAGAAGAGGAGAATAAGTACCATTCCTTCTCCCTTTTAAGGCTAAACACATATACACTGAATACAAATCTTTTCAATGTGGAGGGCAGTCTACCCTAACAATAGCATACATCTGAAAAGCCAAGCGGGTGAATTAACTATGCAGATCAGAATGCAAGGAAACCAAAATTATATAGTATCCTTAAAAATAAGTGTTATAACCCACATGTAATGGTAAATGCACAGAGTGTGATCGAAGACCCCATTTGTGAAAGTGGAATTCTGACATCAGGCCCTTGGCCAATGAGTGGGCAGAATGGTTCCCTGAATTGGATAACACAGTGCATACCACACTGACATGAAATTGATGTGTCTGCAGGAGAGCCAGCTCTATTACTGAAGCCTATAACCTATTTTCTTTCTTCAAAACTGAGCTCTTACTGGATGTTATTCTCAGGAAGTGAATTTAATTCTGAAGAAGATATTTTACAGATGGGTAAATTTGATTTAAGAATTCACTTACCCATTGTAGGAAAGAACTGTGTGGGAAAACATTATTATAAGCAATGTCATATTTTTCAAAGATGCCATCTTTGAGTGTTCAGGCACTAATCAGTAATTTTTATTCTTCCATTTTGTACTATCTCTTAGAACAGTTTTGAAACAGTATTGAATTTTCACTGTGATAGTTTGTTAATTCATTATATTATGGTATGCAGTTGTATGAGAAAAATGTAATTAGCACATTTGATTTCTTGGTTTTTCCCTTTAATTTTTAGAAACATAATCTAATCTCTTAAGATAAATACTTGTTTATGACTGCAAAGAATAAAAGCCTATCTTACAAATCTATTCTAAAATCTCTAAGATAACGTTGATAACTGAAAAAACAATTATTACCCTAGTTTTTGCCAGTTCACAACACTCACCTTTTATAACTGATCCCTGACAATAAAATGCTAAGCATCCTGCATATATTGCTAATTAGGTTAGTAGTAGATTAGTAGTTTTTCTTTGAAATATGAGGCAGTATAAGTTATTCAGCTTGATGTTCTCTCATGCACATGTAATTAATTTTGGTTGTCAATAAATTAATTCTCAATACTCACATAATTTGCTATTTTTTTAAACCCTGTGACCTATTGTTATGAGAATTGCATATTTGGAAAATAAAATTAAAATAGAAAGTTTTTAAAACATTTCATTTGGAAATAAGGAAATTCTATATTCAGTAAGCAGGTAAAAAACCTTTGTAAATATAAATTTGTCTTCGTTTCTACACTTTATGGTCTTTGTTGTTTTCAGTATAAAATTTTAATAGAAAAGACATGATTCAAATTGAGCAAATACATCTATAAATAATTTCCTTGCTCAGCTTTTAGAAACTAAGTCGAATTTTCAAACATCTAATATAATGCCATGTCCCCAGTCCACATTCAAGTATTGATTAACAATAGATTTCTCCTTAGGAGAAATCCTAAGGGAAAACTAATTGCTATAGAAGGAAAGACAGTAGACTTTCCAGTCAGACTTTATTAACATGATCCAAGTATTTAGAACATTTATTTTATAGCACTGTTCTGGTTCACACACTTTCAGTATTGCTCTAAAATTACTTAGTAATTTCCCCAGGTATCATTCTGACTAAATATCTTTGTTGTAAATCAAATTTCACTATAACTGCTTAATTTTGTACAGAGGAAAAATGTCTTCCAGTTCATTTGGCTTCCACAGTCAAAATAATTAACACTCAAAAAAGTGTTAAACTTATAAAATTTAATTCGGTCTATAATTTTCCTAATTGCTAAGGGAAATGCTATTTCATATCATGGCAAACAGCTGAATACATTTCTACTCATTTTAAAGCCAGCTGGTTGGTTTTGTTGAGTGTCGACTGCCCTCTAGTGGGATAACCTGTTCTCTTAAAATAACCCATCTAATTTAAAGGAGTTACTTCTACCTGGAAATGGTTGCATATTCTTTCATGTTTCAGTACTCTTGTTTTTCGTTGGCTATTGTGTTTATCACAATTAAAGTTGCTGGAACATTTTGGTGATTATGGGTCTTGAAGCAGCCAGTATAAATAACATTATATACTTTTAAGAAGGCACATTAAAATAAACTGATCTCATTGACAGTTTGTATATTTTGGTAAGTCTTAAAATTATGTGTGTAGTTCCATTTATTGTTTCACATAAGTTAAATGATTATTAAATTACTTAAATTTTTATGGCACATACTACTTATTTCTAAGATGTTTTCCTCATTCTTGCTTACAGATGCTACAACTGTGGTGGCCTTGATCATCATGCTAAGGAATGTAGTCTACCTCCTCAGCCAAAGAAGTGCCATTACTGTCAGAGCATCATGCACATGGTGGCAAACTGCCCGCATAAAACTGTTGCACAGCTGCCCGCCAGTTCTCAGGGAAGACAGGAAGCAGAATCCCAGCCATGCACTTCCGCGCCCCCTAGAGAAGTGGGGGGAGGGCGTGGCTGCACATCACCACTGCTTCCTCAGGAGGCGGGGTCAGAGGTCTCAGAAAGGTCAGGCAGGTCGCCTCAAGAAGCGTCCTCCACAAAGGCATCTGCGACTCCAGAAGAGCAAAACAAAAAGGGGCCTTCTGTTCAAAAAAGAAAAAAGACATAGTCCTTCTTAATGTGTTGTTTTCCCGACCAGTTGGGAAGTCTACCTCATGCAAGTACAGGGAAACAGTATTTCACAGACAGCAGCTGACCTGAGATTTTAACTACTGTTGAGGAACTGTGAATTTTTTAAACAGACAAATCACTCTAAGCAAATTACATTTGATCAAGTTGTCATGTTTTATGTAATTCAGAGAATGAGATACTACATATATCTATATATACATATGTGAGAGGGAGAAAGCCTGAATCTGTGTGCATTTGTATGAGGATTTTACATAGGAATGTAGACATATATATAAAGAGGGTTTGTCTTTATATATGTGTATATAGATAAGCACACACCCTCCCTCACGTAATTGGACATCTCCAAGAAACTGAAAATCCATGTGAAGTATTTAAGATGGTTTAGAAAATAATCCCTTGAGTTTTTCTTAAAATACCACTTTTTTATATTACATAAAAATGAAAACATGACTGTTACCTTTTGTGTGAACCAAAGGATACTTCAAATCTCAGAGCTGCCAGTCATATGGTACTAAAGGTTTTTTAAGGCATCAGTTTCTCCCGAGTTTGGGATTGCCTCTTTTTCTTGCTATCTGTGGAGTGTTTTTGTTGTTTTTTTGTGTTTTTTTTCCTCCACTCCTGTTTGAAGGTAGTACCTTAACTCCATATGCCTCTGACTGCCATAGCTTTTTTGATTCTGGGATACATAACTCCAGAAAAGACAATGAATGTGTAATTTCAGTGCCGATATTTCAGAGTTTTTAATTCTATGTTTTGATTGTAAATTACATGCCTAATAAGAGAAATGAAGAAAAGGGTAATGTATAAATGTAGTAAGTTGATTATTTTCAGTGGTATTTTGATACCAGCTCATTATAATCTTTTACGTGTGTTGAGATTTTTAAGGGGTTGTGGCAACAGCAGCTTCCCTTAACTAGGTCAATCTTCTAACCTTTACTTAGCACAGAGAGCCCTCCTTATTTACTACTGAAGACCTTAGAGGAAAACTCCAATCATAATGTCTATATTTTTTGGTGGCTATTTTTATCCCCCCTGGAGAGTTCTCTAACTTGTTTCTAAAATATAAACAGCATGGAAATGAATAAAATACTGGGGTTGAGAATAAAAATTAAGTGGATGCTCACAATTGCCAGTAGGTTTGACCTGTGAATAATACTAAAAAGTAGTGTTTGGTGGCAGATAACTAGAGTAACAAGCCTGTGCAGAGGTACTAACACCTCTCCCACAATATACACCACATAGCTAAAGCTTCTTGTACAATAACATTGATCTGATTAACGTTATCTTCAGTAGTTATGCTGAAGTAACTCATGATAGATTCACGATGAACATCAGATGCTAGAAATAGACAATTTTCTCAGGTTGGTTTTCAGTTATAGTAGCAAACTGGCTAGGGACCAGTCATAGTATTGGTCTCTTTAAGTTTCAGTCATGAAAAAAAATTATTCTGGAGTCATCCTGTTTTAGATACTGTAGGCAAATTTCTGAAACATCTCCAAGAAGGTACCAATTCATTATAATGCTTACTATTGGCAATAAATATAGTTTTGTATGGGCCTATTAATGTAAGCTCAGATAATCAGAAAGAAAGGGAAGGAAGGAAGACAACTTGATTCAAGTAAGACATACTCTGCTGAACAATTCCTGCTCCCTCTTCTACTTGTCCTGTCGTGGATGCTGGTATAGTTGCTGCTATTTCAGCAAGCCACCAGAAGAACATGCCTCAGGCTGGCCTGCCAGTCCTTTATAACTCAGCTTGGATTTCACAGCACTGTTTGTGAGAATCTCCATGGTATATATATTGAAATATTAGTGTGCTGTGATGCAGCGCCTACTTTTGACGATATTGAATGTGATATAGCTGTAGAGAAGTATTTCCTTGCCTTATGTGAGGATTTCAAGCTTATTTAAATTATGTAGACAAATCAAAGTGGCATTGCTTAATTTTTAGCAGGTATAATAAGCAGATTAACAGTAAAAATGCAAAATATGATAAGTCACTTTGAAAATTGAAACCAAAGTTCCTTGACTTTATAGAAATAGGAAATTATGGACTTGAAAATTGGGCATTCCCTGTTTACATATAAAAAGTTCAGAGCTGAGAGCATAGTTAAAAAATGAAAATAGAAAAGACAGAAACACTTGAGAACTGTGGACCTTATGGGTGCAATTTTAAATCTGTTTCAGCATCTGACTAGACTTAACTACTAAGAGCACATACCAAACCTATCTTGTGGTTAAAAGTTGGGGTTTATTTTTTATATGAGATATTGTCACTATTACATAACATTCTCAGGACAAAGAACTTTGCTCAGGGAACATTCCGTATAATGTTGTTGTTGTTGTTATTTCTTTACAGACTAGTCTACAGTCCTGCTTACTCAAAACAAGCCAAATAACTTAGACCTTATGTAAGTACATGTACTTGATGTTAGTAACTACCTCTGAGTTTGATGTAGATCAAGATCCTGAATATCAGATAGCAGTTCTATTTTTTTTTTCAAGTGAAAAGTCCCCTAAAGCAGAATTCCTCAACTCCTTGCAGATGTGAATATCACTGATATTATTCATTTACATGGGTGAAATATTCTTCTGTTTACAGCAAAGGGCTACCTCATTATTGATACATAGCACACCTTTATGCTGCTCTAGCCTTACAGATGACTGATAATTCTCTGGTACAGAATCTTTTTACCTGTGTTATAGATAGCAATTCATAACTGCACGTTTCTGACAAACACATATGAACAATGAAGAATCACATTTTAATTAGCAAAGTCTCCAAGTATTTCCTTAAAGTTAATCATATATTTGAAGAATTATGGGCATTCTTGAATTTAATCAAACCAGAAAACATGCAATCTTGGAAATAGCTGCTTTTGCCCAGAGGGTAGCAGGAGGAGGGGTTCATGTATGAGTGTATAGTATTCATCCTGGGCAAGTGGTATAAAATCTGCCAAACTCCTTCATTTACATGTCTCTGCTGCCCTGATACCAAAACATTGCAGTGTTACAGCCCGAGGCAGGTAACTAGCGGTGGCTTGCCAAGAACTGAACTTTAAGTGCAATGCCATTCGAAGCTACTGAGGGCAAAGCGTCTGTGGGAAGCACCAGTCTCCAGGAGTTACTTGTGGTGGGGCAGTGCATCTGTGAATTAAGCTGTCTCTTGAACTCACTGTCCTGGTCAACACAAATGTAATTCCTAGAAAGGTGCACTGCCAGTCTCTTAGCCCTATGAGCTATTCACTTGCCACAAGGCAGATTATAGTTGAAACATTTTTATACTTCCATTTCTAGTCTTTGGATGTATTTTTTACGGTTGAAAGATTTAGAATGGTTTTTACCTGCTTACAACTTGGAAATTTAGCATGCAATGTAAAGAAAAAGATCGAGAAACATCATATTATTAGCATCAGTCCACCTCTAAATAAGAGATATTTTGATTGCAAGTGTTTTTTTTGCATTCTGGCTCAGTTTTATTTTGCACCAGTGCAGCCCCAAGTTACTGCTGGTTGTATTTAGTTTGTGAATAGAAGCCCATAAGTGTTAATGAACTTTGTACCATTCACTTTAAGATGAATTATACAGAACATGGAAAATCTCAGTAAGTCTTAAAGTTAATTTAAATTAATTTATCTGTTTTCCCTAAGAAATGTTTATCATAAAATATATATGTGTATTTCCCCTTGGTTATAAAATTTGGGAAAATATGCAGCCGCACTGACTTTAATTTTCTAGATGTCTTAAAGAGATTTATTTGTTTTAGAAAAGAACAACTTGTTGAAAGCATCAAATTCTGTCTGACGTAATTGTCAGCAGCCTCTTTAAGATGTGGTTGTGTGATCTGTGTCCTACTTATTTTTAGAGTGAGAGGTTGACCTATGATTCATTGTTAAATCTTATGTTTGGAACGAAGCTGCAAAGTTATGGTAAAGTACTGTACTGTGAGAAAGTATTATGATATTTAATGCATCTGCGGCTTAACTCTTGTGAAAGTTCCCAGCTTGATAATGATGGTGTTGACTACCTCTTGAATCCCGTCTGTCAACCACTGGCACCTACCACCAAGCTGGCTTTAATAGTACGTGTTGCTTCTTTTGGTATTAACACCTCTAACTATACGAGAGACCAAAGTGAACCCTGATTTCTACGTCTTTAATACGGTGTTTTATCTAGTGTTTTAAAATTATACTGTGTAGTATTTAGATTATCTCATTGTCCATTTTGATTCATGTTGTTTACAAGTGAAAATTTTAAAAAACCAGTTGAACTGCCTGTTTTTAAAGAACAGAAAGGAATTGATGTTTGGAATGGCACTTCACTCATGTTCGGTCACCTCAATGGACTAAAGTGCTGTTTGTCTTTCTGCAGATGTGGGTTTTATATTCTCATTTCATGCCTATTGTCTTATTCTGTTAATTGTGGATATTTTGAGGCTTAAAAAGTACTTAATTAAAAAATAAACATATAACATTGACATTTATGATGGGTTGTGGAGATTTGTCATGATTTATGTGACTGCTAAATTAAATAAGTGGATAAAAGGCCATTTAGGCGGTATTCACACCAATGTAAGCATAAGTTAAATGGCTTTGTCATATTCGCAGGTAGTGGTAGTTATTAGCATTGAACTTACTTATGATAATGTAAATAAGGAGGAAAGGTGGGTCCTCATCATTAGGAATTGTCCAGAAGGGACTGTGCAAGCTTGTGAATCAAGACATACTTTTTCTGGTACGAAAGAGTGGCCTGAAGTAAAATTTTCCAAACCTTTGGAGAAATCATTTTAGACTTTTCTTACAGATTTTTCCTGTTAATTACAAAGAATTTGAAAAGGACAATCAAAGCCAGGGTACACAGTACCACATATCTAAAATGTGAATGTAGATTGCTCAAACTGAGTGCAGTAGTGATGTACTGTAAAAACCACTTCAGAAAAACCGTTGACTTCTACAGATTGGCCAATCCCCTAATTAAAACTCATTTCCCACCCTATACCTGGATGATTCACTTAATTCTTTTAGTGGTCTACTATGATTCCTACTTTTTTCCTTTTTTCTTTTAATTGTAGTAAAAACAACATAACATTTACTTCTTTAGCAACTTTTCAGTGTACACTTTGGTAATGTTAAGTACATTTACATTCTTGTGCAACAGAAGATGATTCACTTAAGATGTGAAGAACTTTTTGTTACGAAAATCTTTGTGTTAAAAAGTAGTATTGTCAGAGAATATGGAAAACCTTTTTAAAAAACCATAATCTCATCACCTGAAAATAACCAATCAGTAACACTTATTAATTTTTAAAATATGGAAAGCCTTTTTAAAAATAAAGTGAAAAATTGTTCTGTCGCCTAGAAATAATTTCCTGCTGGTCAAATAAATAGACATAATATATA